>JAOVYX010016988.1:0-23242 GCA_035668315.1 Drosera spatulata | reverse complement strand
GCACTGCCGCCTTGAGTGATGGAGTCGAGCTGAAGGACCCAACCAATTGGTTCTTGGACTAGATCTACCAAGAATGTGGTATGATACAACAGTATGCTCACTCCATAATCCTGCATTTTCAAATCAAACCACTTCATTATCTGTTATTTCCTGTCTCCATGTTACCTACGAAGATAGGAACGACCAAAGTTATTATGCGTGCTTTGTCGATCTTATTTCAACTAACTGCATTGTCGGCATTTGGTTAATACTCGATGTATTTCCCTGTCGGCATGACTCGGATCTAGCGGCAAGGAGAAGCATTTGGTACGTTTGGTTTATGTTAGAATTAGAGATCTCATAATTTGGCTTGTGGGGTTGGGGCACTGCTAGTACATGGAACATGCTTAATCCTCACTCAAGGGAAGAAGCAACAACCAGCTTGTCACACTGTACTGCTCTCATCTCTATATCATGTACACTCAAAGTTGAGGTACAAGTAGAGATAGATAGTGTATTTAATTTGGTTTCGTACATTTAGTTCCTAGTCATATTCAATACACATGAAAAAGATTTTGCCCATTCACTTTTGTGAATTACTCCTAACTTGGAGACCATTTTTTTACATTGATTTTCACTTGATTTTTTGATGATCACCTGAGATCGAGAATAAAAGAAACGAGTTTGCAAACGACGCAAAAAACGGAAGCATTGCATGATTATCCTGATCCAATATTGTTTATCATTCTGGTTGAGAAAAATTGGCACAAAACTGATAAAAACTCTGGAGGAATTTTATTTTTATTTTTTTTGAAAGGTAGAAGAAAAAAAAATGTTTTTGAAGAAAAGGGAATTGTACCCCATTTGAAAATATGGACAAAATTTGACATCCGATAAAAAAATTTGTAAGACCCATCAACTCATGCAACTAATGCTTTGGCAAGTACAGCAAGCAACACACAAAACATAAAATAATGAAAGTAACTTCTTTGGTCTCATGGAACATGAAAATGAAGCAAAAATCAAGGAAAAGATCAAGTAGTGGATATTTGGTGTAGTGAGACCTGAAAGATAACAGAAGATAAAGGGGTCTTCCTGGTGTAAGAGTACTTGGCTTGGGGCACGGATGCGTGAAGCATACATGCCAGCGAGTTCCACTGGTTCAGACTCAACGAGTCCCCCACAAACATTATCTTCTTCCCTCTGTATCTGTTCAAGAAATCTTCCCCGTAGAAGCTGCACCGATTATAATCAAATCGTTATCTCATTACATTATATTACTTGTGAAACCAAAAATGGTTTCTAGGGACTGTAGGATAGTAGGATTGACCGATTGATGTGTATAGGATGCATTTTTTGTCTTATGTTTATGTTATTAATACAAAGAAGATGCATTGGTTGGAGTAATAACAAATTGTCTGCAGCTCTACACTGAATTACAAATATGGTCCATCACTGAAACACCCATATTATTCCTCTTTTAAACAGAAAAATGAAGAAACAAACACTCATGATTATAACGAATATTGGTCTGAAATCGGGATAGTGGTCTCCCCCAATTGTTAACCACCTGCATCTACCACTCCCATGTAGTGCAAAATTGCTAGCTCTTCATTTGATTTCAATAATAATAGTCGAGGTATTCCTTGTCGTAGATAGGATCTGAGGAGGTTTAGATGCATGCAGTCATATCCCAGTGGCAACCCAAAAAAAGGCACCAAAAAAAAAAAAAAAAAACAGATATACTGTTCAATCTCTATAAGATTAGATAAAATGTGCAGTCAATGTATGAAACTTGAACTTGACTTGTTACCATAAATAGAACGTACCAACTTAGCTAATCTAAATTATTAGGAGTCTGAAGCGTGGACAATGAATGCACTGAAGTAAATTTACCTACCTTGGAATGGAACAGAAGTCGGGTGTCCAAACATACTTGAGGTAATTCCTATCAGGTCTTCCATACTTGAGGCAATCGAATTCCGGGTCGATGAAAGGGCAGCTGGAGGACTCGTATAAGGGTTCGGCGTCGGCCTCGTATGCCCATTTCCCCTCGAACAGATTGCAAGCACTCTCCTTTTTGCTCCTCAAAATGCTAGCATGCTCTGCTTCAGCAAACACCAAGAACAACAACAAGAAGAACAATGGCAACAATGGGAACAATGAGAGGTGAGTGGTGCCCATTTATGAGCAAGTTTTGGTACTGCTTTTGTGATAATGTGTGTGGGGAGAAAATGGAATGATTTGGAGCAAGCAAGCTGGCTTTGATGAAAGTGGTTTTATACCAGCAATCAATGACAAACAACAGCATAGTGATTAGTGAGAGAGTTGTGAGTTTGGGTTTTGTGAATACATGGTTCAGTTTGTGTGAGCTGACTCACCGGGTTCTGAATTTGAGCCAACTAGGAGCACTAATAGTAGTGTAGTGGAACGCTGTGATGCGGTGATTTTAACGGAAAATATTAGATGTTTTTCGGGATGTATATTTTCGTCATTTGTTTTTTAATAATAAATTAAACTCGTCAATTAAGACATCATAGTTATGAAGAGATATATATCTCCAAAGTGTATTAATAATTTCCCGATTTTAACTGGGTAGGGTTGATATCAAAAAAGAGTTGCATACATGTGCTTGAGTGTATTTCAATGTGAACAGTGTTTGGGGGCCTGTGCAGAAATTGAGTTGTGTTCTATTTGTTGGATAGTGGTGTGGGGGGTTGTGGTGATGGTGGTGCGTTCTTTATCCTTCACGGGTGCCCACCATATCGGAGTGTATGAAACTTTCAATCACGCAGACAATTTTATCATGAACGGAGTTTGACGGGAATAATAATAATATACGACATTTGATTTTTATTTTATTTTTTTTGAACATATAGGCATCACTTTTTAATTTTAATCATTTCAAAATACAAATAATGTTTTATTTATGATAAGTTTTTCGTCCCAAACATATCAAAATATCTCTTATTTGTTATGTTACATTTGACTAATTTATGACCCAACTAACTCCACAGATTATGAGGCTATAGAGTAAATACAAAAAAAGAAATCAACTCGTGCACCGAAATAAACTGTTTCTTATATCTTGCACGACCTTATGTCCCAAAACAGTAAAGGGTTATTACCTAAACTAATGTCTTATGTCTCTAAACAGTATGATTACAAAATGGGAAAGACGAAAGCGTGACAAGTAATTAGATGCGATGATTCATTACGTCCGATCTCACTTATCACACCTAAAGTGTTGTGTGTGGTACGGCTCACACGCACGCATTCGCCAACCCATTAAAATATAGTAGTATCAATTAAGTTGGGTTGGATCCATGAGTATAGCAAAATCTATGTGATTAATTTTGATTTATAAGACTTATGCCGAATAATTAGACATCAAGGAATCTAAGTCAAGATGTTCACAAACGACTTCTAACATGGATCAAGAAAACGTATGGAAATACATGTTAAGCAATGTCGGTTATACGGATATCGTATACTATTGGATGTATATACGAAGTAAAAGTTGTAATGTGCAAATGGAGGGTCATGGGATGGGGTGTGAATTGAGATATTTTAGGAGTCGTATTCAGATGAATTTGTTTCTTATGCATAAGACAAACAAAAGAGTCATTGTGTGGCGTGGAAAGGAATCTTGTCCAAGTGGAAAAAAGGGGTCTTTGAGTAGTCAACTTTGACACGGATCGGAGGAGTCGTGATCAAGATAAAAAGGGAAAAAATGAGTATACAATTCCGTTCATCAATAAAATAAAAGTGGTGGTGATTAATTGAAGCTGAGAGTCTGCTGAATAATAGAGCAATGAGCAATCTATCTGGGATAAGATGCTGCTGCTTCCTTTTTCAGTTTAAAGGTAACGAAATTTACTATAGAGCGACATGGGTTCTCACAAAATGCATGAGAACACATTAAAGTACGTAGAATCCACAAGGTAAGCTAGATATCCTCACCAATATTCGTCATTTCTTTTTCATGCCACTTTATGTGTTCAGTTTCGTAACTTTGTTCATATGAAGGAATTAGAAAGTTGGGTTCATGGATTGCACAACCTTTAATTTAATTTCCATAGCTAACCTTTGGATTTAATATATGTGAAAATCTAGCTAGCTTAGCTTTCTCCATCGAGGACTTGGTCTCACACAAAAGAAGCCCAACGTTTTGGACTTCCAAGGTAATTCATCTGCTTCATCTGCATCACCAACAAAGTTTTTTGAGTCGTTCAATAAGACTCTTCTCGAAATCGGATCTAAGTATCATATATATATATATATATATATATGTGTGTGTGAAATGATTTTAATTTTGAATTCAATAATTTGAGCTGATAAGTTATACATTGTTTATTTTTCTTTCATAATCGATGTCAGTTAATCTACCTACTTATATCCTCAACAAATATTTTCTTAATACAATTTTTTTCATGAATATTCTAGTACTATTATTCAATTTGGTCATAACTTCATTAATGTCTAAAAATTTATTATGATAATGAGAGTTGTGAGTTAAATCAGTAGCTAACTGGGGAAGGGCATTTCCAAATGAATGTAAATAAAGTGCATGCAAATTAAAGAATAAATTGATGATGATGATGTTATCCATTAATATACTAGTAGTATATGGTATTGGCTAGTACATAGAATTGTCTTGGAATTCTGATCCTTCCAACTTTACCCTAAGCCACGTTTAGTACCTATGATAAGAACAATATTAGATAAATAACCTTGTTAATTTCATGTTTGATATTAAAAATGATTCCTCAATATTAATTATCCCTCTTGAATAACAAAGTCTTTTATCCTTGTACTTTTAATCTCAACTTCTCACGGGTCTTTGTTTATCCCACAAAACGGGATAAGGGTTTGGATATTATTACAAACTGCGATCACCCGTCCAACGATACCCATACCCTTACCCCCGCCATCTCTGCCGACCGCCGTCCGTACCCACGCGATGCCTGTCCCTGTCCGTCGATCGTCGCCGCCCATTGCTGACCGTCATCGATCATTGATCATCGCCGCCCACCGTCGTTTGCCGATCGTCGTCCGTCGTCGCTCACCACCGTCGTCAACCGCCGCTGTCCGCTTGCCGTTTATCGCCGCCACTCGCCGTCGACCGTCGCAATGCGCTGCCTGCAGTCGCTCGCCGTCAGCCTCCGTCTGCCGCCGCCACCCATCGACCATCGTCTGCCGTTGATCGACGATCGCGACCATCGTCCATCGTCCTTGACTGTCGCCGGTTGCCGACACGTATATTTATACAAAGTTATAATTCATATTAACGTGACCAATATTATTATGAGTGTTAATTTGTATCAAACAAAACATAATATTAATAGGATGAGATAATTTATTTTTTTTATCCCATCTGCGTATCAAACAAAATCTAAAAATTGATAAATGTTTCATTGTAACTCATTCAATAAACCAAATAAAGTCTGCAGTTGAAAATGCGTTTTTGTTATTTTGACATGTAAAATGCTACCGTTCGTAGCATTTTGCGTTGGTTTAGTTTTTCTTCTTTTAGTTTTTTATTTTTGTTGGAAAACACCACAAAAGCTAACATCTTAGGTATTTTTTGTCTGTTTTTTTAATTCCTAAAATACAAAAGTTAATATCAACATTTTATTAATTATAATTTTTGAATTATTATTTGAATTAATGCAATTCAATAATAAAAAATGATAAGTACGATTTTATTTATAAAGCAAGATCAATTATGAATAACATGTATATGACGATGTCCAAATGTAGACAGAAAAATCATCAGAAAGAGAATAGTTGCACTTGCAGGCTGATCACTGTGTTCCAAATATAATGTATGAAACTTTTTTATATACCCAATTACAATGTATGAAATGTTCATAGCTAAGACGTTTGAACATAATATTCCTGTAATTCAAAAGGATGGACAATGACAATGTATGAAACTGTTTTATATACCCCATTACGAGCTGCCGGTCACAAATATAATGTTACTACTATTTAGACCTTGTGCTCCAACCAAAATCATCAAGAACTGTACCACATGAACATATTTGTTCCTGTATGTCAATCACAACTTTCATACAGTCACAAAAGCGCACCTCATGACAAGGATAATGCAACATGAGTAACCCAGTAACGTTTACCTCCGATCCATTCGTGCCCGAGATCGGGCACTATCCTCATTGTTTCCCAAAATGTATCCGATTGGCGGATCACCACGCTAGTGGGTTCAAAGGAATGGTTTTCATTATTTTCGTAGGACAGGATACGAGGATTAACGTGATTGTGGTGACAATTATAATTGACCAAGTGCAAAGAGATGATATATGGGTGTTCGATGAGAGATCGCCATGTTTTGGAGACGCATTGGAATCGGAGCAGCGGCGAGGATTTCCGGTGGCAGATGGCGGCCCGATGGCTTTGGTCTCTTCGTCGTCATGAGAAACAGAGGAAAAATAACACAATGTCTACATAGGTTTCCTTGGGGCTAGACTCAAAGAAAGTTGTTTAACCATTATTCTTTTTTTTTTTTTTTTTAATAACTGAAGTCTTATAGTGAAAATCAGGAAAGATTTTTTCTGGCCAATTTAATAAATAAATAACTAAATAAAAAGAAAAAATAAAAATTATCTGGCCAGTGAACTCACTCACGTCCCACTTCAACCCAATATCAATGGACTATTTTTTCTTTTATATATGAAATCAAGGGATTATATCGATTGACTTGTCGCCGGTTTGTTTTCCTTCTTTAGACTTACTTTCAAGGCAAACAAAATTGACACACATGACGTATCATAAATAATACTCAAATTCGTCTCAGATAAATTATAATATATTATTAAAAATAAATATTTTATATAAACGGGAAAAAAATAGCAACAACGATTGATAATTGACTGATGTAACACTTGTTTTTTTTTTTGTCGAAATTTTTGATTTTGAACTTTATACTTTTATTTCTCAATGCTTTTAAAAGAAAAATTTCTTAGATGTAAATTCATTTTGCTATGCTGCTGTTAATTAGCAAATGCTGCTGTTGTCACACAAATCTCCCATATAAATTACAACACTTTCAGAATAAGCAATTATTGAATGTTAAAAACCTCAAACTATTCCTTCTTTATATCACATTATTTTCTCTTTTATTACACTCATAATTTTTTCACCCCACTCACAAGAATAGTAAAATTAATTATCACAAAATCAATGTATTTTTTAATCACCGTATCAAATTAACACATCACAATTTATTTGAAACGAAAAAAATATTATATAACAAAAAAAAGGTAGACACAGTGGTCTCGTTTGATACTTTAAAATACATACCTAGTCGTTTTTTTTTTTTTTTTTGGATAAAAGTAAGGAATTGATAATAACAAGATTCAAATTTATATCCCCAAGACAATTCACTCGCATGTTTTTTTTAATCTGAAGCACTCTCTTCTCTTGGATGCATAAAATTTAATCTTGGTAATAAACAATCCCCTAAGCGTCAGCGTCAAGGCACACTGAAAGAGCTCAATGGTAAGCGAGGGGATCCATTGCTGTGTTGCTTTCTACAGCACCGTTTTTTTTTTTTTCCTTCTGTTTTTCCTCTCTTTTTTTAATTTTTAACCTTGAATTTGAATCCGATGGCCCATAAATATCACAGTACATGACAGTATCGAATCCCCACGACAGGCGATGCGTGTCCCAATGGCAGGTTGGGTCGGGAATGAGTGGGCCACACCGCAAAATGGTGGCTTGGACTTGCGATGTATTGGGAGCTAGCTAGGACGGGTCCTCCTCTTGCCTCATTAGTTTTCTGCCTCGCAAGTTTGCGTAACGCCATTACAATGGGCTACAGTCATGAAATGTCAATTCCATGCCTCAAGGCCCACCCAAAACCAAATGTCTAATAAATTTGGTCTTTGTTTTTAATTATTTTCATCATCTTTTATTTTCTTGTTTCACTGGATCACGATATCGTTCCTGATAACGATAAATAATCTTTCCTCATTCATGTTGTAAAGTGTCTGACAATTTTTTGAGATATCCGTTTTATACTCGAAGAAGTTATCAATTCTATTTGAAGTTTAGTGTTTTGTGTCGGAACCCACAAGTTGTATTAGACACAAACATTTTCAGCTACTCCGGGTTGTTCTTTTTGCACATGTGATTGGCCATGATAGTAAAGTACAAGACAAACAATAGTGGTTGCATGGAATGAAATGATTAAGCTGGCCTAACTGTCACGATACTACAGAATAATGAATGTTTGATTAAAATCATTCAAGAAATCCACTTGGGTTCAATGGCGTGATCGGCTATTTTTCTTTCCTTAGATTTAATAAGGTGTTATCCGAAGTTTGAAATAAAATGACGAAGAGAGTGGACCTAAACTCAACTTTCTTTTGAGATTGAATTGATCATGCATGACTATCACAGATTATGAATTAATGACATGCTCCTCTGGAGTAATATTTATGACATCCATGTCAAGTGTTATCTTGTGGATAGTCCATGTCAAAAATAAAAATAAAAATGAATACCTTCACCAATTAAATACAGATTGCTTGTTACCAACTGCACTCTCTCATTTATCGACGCTTTGAAACAAGTTAAAAACGAAATATAATCTCAACATCGTATATTTGATGGGATCATATGAGATATATATTTTTTTTCCATTCTTCGGACTACACCTGTTTGTACCTATCAGGCTATGGTCAGTTGCACCTGGGTGGTTGTCTTGGACTCTTGGGGAATTATAATGATCATGGAACTTAATGATATAGGCATATCATGGAAATCGTGATTTCCCACAACAGCATGTGCCGCTACAATAATCGCAAATTGGCTTGTAGTTTGAGGTCTCTTTCATGAAACAGAGATCGATGGTCATTAGGGTGATCAGAATAATGTTAACAATATGATCATCAGGGGACCAATCATTCTCTTTTTATTCGCTGTGCAACTTTTTTTGAGCTTAAAGCATCATAAATGTTCCAGTTCAGTATCTTATCTACAGTTGCCTGTACCACCTAGGGGACCAAATATACGTACATATCATTGATCTAAAGATATATACCAGTTGCTTGTTAACATGAAGTAGCTGGATACATTGCTGTTGCGTGGACCTGACTCGATCGATCGACTAACATTATCTACACGTTTCGCGCAGAAATGAATAGTGGAGGATTGGCAACTCCATCATTCACCGAATATCCCAGCCGAGCTTTTGGCTATTGCTTGCCATATGATAGAGAAATGTTCGTTGATCATTTCACCTGAGACGCTGTCGTCTAATATATGCGTAGAATATGCAACTTCGTCATACTACTACTACTAATCATATGATGTAGATCAATCGTCTAACATCAACTCAAATTTTGCTTAATTCCCCAACATGGTATTCAGCATACCATGTACCTGTGGACTGATGTGAGCGCATATGTATAAGTTCTCCCAATGTATGTCTCAATCATCCCAGATAATTGTTGGGCTTAGGCCCATCCGATAGTTGAAAGGAATTGTCAAGGCCCAAAAGCAAGCCCATCTAACATTCCCTCCCCTTGGCATTGGCACATCATCGTTGCCTTTGCAAGATAAGGCAGGCAATTGCAAAGCATCCCTCTTCCTTCCATCCACACAAATACAATGGCGAGTGCAGTGACGATGACGGTGCTGCAGCCACCACGGCTGCTCACAGCCTTGCGCGGACCTTCGACGCCGTCGGTGTCTTCTCTGACGATGTCGACTTCTTGTTCTTCTTCGAGGGTTTTCAGGATTCGTGCCTCTCTGTCGACGCCTCAACCTCCTGCTGCTCCTGCTGCTGCTCTTTTTCAGCCTTCGGTTTCGATGACCTCTTTCTTCTCAGGTATGATCCGCACTCCCATATTTATTCAAGCTTCTCCAATTTTTATTTTTATTTTATTATGTTTTTTGTGTTTTTTGTGTGGTTCGTTTTTTGGACGAGGATTTGTGGCTGGTTATGTGTGATTAGACGGGGGGATGTAGAGATTTATGATTAAAAATTCATTTCTCTTTGATCATTTAATGCAAAAATAAGCCTTCGACCCATTGTTTTGAAGACCTAACGTTGTAGCCCCACATAATATTGTGTGTCACTGGTCATAAATTCACCAAACCCTATATATAAAGAGGTAATGGGTAATGCCATAATGTGGTGTGCTGTGTTACATGTAAATGTGTTGTTGGAATGGAAGCCAAACCTCGGAGATTTGCAAAATTGTTCCAAGTAAAAGAATTTTGTTGATAATTGTATAATGCTAACAGATGTAGTGACATGGTATTTTGGGGCTTTGCAACTGAAACCAAATTGTTAATACACAGAGTGACCCATGGTCTACCTGTATTGTGGCACGCTGTTTTCTAAATTCACAATGTGGGTTTCTCACAACAACGTGGTGCGTCGGTTTCTCTTGAGTTATGAAGATGGCTGATCCAGCAAGCTTAAGTTATGTTAAACCTCATGTTTCGTCTCAAGACGATATTCAGGAGATAGTCTTGTTATGCAATGTATGAGGTAGACGAAGCAGTACTATGCAGACAACTTAGGCGTTTGATCATAGTCGTGACATTCTGTTTTCTCGCAGGATTATCTTTGGCATTGAATCTGACTGATACAGTAACTGGTTCTAAGAGAGGCGATCGTCTTGTGGTTAAGGCTGGAAGAGCTGCACTTTGTCTAACAAAGAGGAGCAGGTCCAGGAAATCTTTGGCTCGGACCCATGGATTCAGGAGGCGGATGAGAACCACCGGTGGAAGAGCGATCTTGAAACGTAGACGTGCCAAGGGTCGGTGGATCCTTTGCACTAAAACACACCACAACCGTGGGAAGTGACCTTGATGAGCCATCTTTGAGAATCTCGTAGCTTGTAGCCCCAGCAAAGGAAACATACGAATCCTTTTTCTTTGAGATCATGTATGATGCTCAAAATTCATGGAAATTGTATTTTTACTCCATTCATGAGCTTCATGGTTCTCAGAATCTCATATGTTCGGGTTAAATGTCATTATTCCAGCTTGATGCCTGAAGTTGTATGCTTCTTAGTTGTTCCATTGTGGAATGGAATTCGCTTCAATTACAGCAAGGTCACTGCCACTGTTTCAGTCAACAGTTTTGCTTGCCATTGCTGTTGGGTTTGCTGGAACTGTGAGATCTTGCATTACCAGTCCGAATCAATCCTGGACGACTTAGAGGATTGGTTCTTGCTTAATGTGAAGCAATATCAATTACCAGATCAACCTACTGTTATTAGGGAGGTTATCATTCAGTCTTTAACATCACTTTACTATCAAACCAAGTTTCTGGGAAGATATACAGGTTGGCTATCACATACTAATTATCATCAGGCATTATATTTCAAGAATGAGTTCAACAAATACTAGTACAAAGAGAAGGTTGTGGGATACTTGTTCATGCACGTTTAATCGAAATCTACTTGTGGTCTTGCTCAGCTAAATCAATTGCAATAGACTCTGCAGGAGCTTCTCAGACTCTCCGACCATTGTTTGGTAACCCCGTTGGCATTCAAGGCAGAGTGAGGATCTTGTTGTTTAGCTACTCTTGTCCATGAACATGAATCTTCTGATTCCGCTAACAGAACCGTTGAAGACCACAGAAACCTGCAGCTCCGGATGGAATCAGGAATATCAGTATAGCATAATGACTAATTTCCTTCCCTTCTAATCTGTAATTCAGGGGGCTGGAAACCAACTTCCTCTCCATGGGTTAACACGATCATCTCTTCATCCTGGGGATTTGAGTTCTTGCTCGCAGTCAACAAACTACCCAGGGTTTGTATCAATGATTTCGGTTCAAACATCACTCCAACTTTAGAATCATCGATAGAGTCCACAACAACCTGCCACGGAGAAAAAACGGGTTAACGGTTCACCGGGGGGGTATATACCATGAAGTCTCATTAACATGCATCAACTCGTTATAAACAATCCTTCATCAGCAGCAATCAAATTATTAGAAAGGGAATTCCGCAATAGGCTTAGAGCAATGTTTCATGGATCGTACACCGTCACATTATGTGGTTTAATGAGGGATGAACCGGATTGACGTGCAGAAATATTATTCATAATACAATGTCAATCTTACCACATTGGATATACCCTGGGTCCTTAAGGCATCCAAATCTACAGGAATAGTGGCATCTCTTGGGACCAGAATGGTGTTTATGTATTGACTTGGCTGCATACACAATTCACAAAAGATTAATCAGTGTTTATTCTTAAATCTGAAACAGTTGTTGTAAAAGTATTTTTTAAAAATTAAAAAATACAAAACTGCAGTTGCCTCAGTTGCATGCACATCAATGTTTACAATGAGTTGGAATGCATATAAAGGACGCAACAACTTCCAGTAAACTGTCGGCTGCGGTAGGCATTTGGACTTACATTATTTTTGATGGAGTTTTCAGGATCTCCATAGGTTCGATTTAAAGCATCTGTGATGGCAGTCACAAATGAAGATGCCAAGAAGCCACTAGTCTCACGGTCATGCGTGCCATTCATCAATAGAACCTGTATAGAGACAATTTGCATAAAGTGGAAGTCATGCGAAAGGTAGCAATCAACTTCAGTAAGTTTACATGAAAGATGTATACAAGAATGCAAAATCCCCTTAAGAGATCGGAAAAAAATGAGCTCGGTATCTTCATAAAGAATCACATACAAAAGATACTTGACGGGAAAAAGACAAACCTTGGGGCAAGTCCTTGAAGCGATAACCTCCCCAATGCCCGTTAATACCTACAAAAGATGCTCCTCACTTGATAAGTTTTGTCCGGGACAATAAGCTGTAACCAACAAAAATTCCTAGAGAACTTGAAGAGTTTCCAGTTCACTATTCTTGTCCAAAGCAAAGATAATGCAGCAGTTGCTGCACGTTGGGTTAAAGTTATATCTTGCACAATAAACAGGAGATGTCCGGCAGATGTCTAAGCACAATTACTTCTTGAAAAAAAACAGCGGAAAGAAGGCCCAAGAACAAATATTTCAACCATTTAATCTAGATCCATTAAGCATAAACTTCGCTAGAGTGACATAAAAAAGAGAAAGGCAATGACTAGGAGCACCAAAAACACAAAGCAAATATCCAAGGACAAATTCAGTTCATAGTTAGTACATTACCAGGGATGGGCAGATTGAAGTGAAGAGAGATCCCATGGCATAAATGATACAGTCCACACATTTCAATTGATAAAGTACAGCAGGATTAGGAAGAGGGAAGACCTGTTCCATACAGGCAAATAGTCACCATGGTTTCACCAAAAAAAAAAAAAAAAAAGTGAGAAAAGAAAAGAAAGTTCAAACATATACTCTCTCCGTCCCACAATTATTAAGACAGTTTGACTTTGCACACATGCCGATGAAAAATTTGAAATGCATGCAACGATGATGAAACGTAGTTTTTTTTTAAAATTTATTGTGTAATTACGTATTTCAACGTAATATATGTTGCGAAACGATATGAAAACAAGACTTATATTCATGCTTATAAAATAATATAAAATACATACATTTCGTAATAATTGTGGGACAGAAGGAGTATTTTGTATCCCCAACAATTGATAATATAATAGAATATGCGAGATAGTGCAGGAGGAATATATAGTTTAAGCCTAAACTTCAGAACATGGCAGACTAGTCACCTGATGCAATGAATTCCTGGCTTCACTTGACATGTAGAAAACCCGTTTTATTCTCGAAGGAAGAGTTGGAACGGAATTCATCCCCTGTGGTAATGAAAACAGTGAGTTTCGGAAAACAATATCTAGGGTGAGACAAGGTATTAAAAGGCCATCTCAGTACATACATAAGAACAGCTCTTATAACTACCATCCACATCACAGCAATGGACGGGAATCCCTCAAATAGTTTTCTCAGTTCCTGTGATTTTCTCAGAACATAGCCAGAATACCTTATCAACAGGCCCAATGTGTTCACCAGTTGGATGGGATATCTCATTCTGACCACGAATTATGGCTCCATTCTAAAACATTGACAAGAAGCGCAGAAATTATTAGGATCCAAAAGCTTAAAGGAAAAAAAATAAATATCCACGCATAAATTTATAACATCGATAACTTCTGACTCTGTTATTATTCTTCCTAGATTTTATTTCAATCATTTAAAAAGCAATCTTAAGGCACAAATCACTCAATCAGAGAAGCTAAGAATGAACAAAAAGCTCAAGGCATTCCAAAAAGATAAAACATCAACCATACAATCTTGGACAAGAAACAAACTATTTACATACCCATAGCTCACATCCCAGCGTCAGTCGATCGTTAGTTGAAATAACAGGAAGGACTAGACTTTGAGTTGGAATGTCTGAGACTCGTGAAAATAGGAATATTGCAGCATCCAGAGACTGAAAAAATACACGTGCTCCTGCAAAGAAAAAATTCCCGATGCTGCAATAAAATAAGATGCAACTCTAGTCAAAATTATTTAGGTAAATGGAAAAAGGGTTAAGATGACCAACTATGATGAGAAGGTAATGACGGGGAAAGGGGTAAAAAAAACCCTAAATGTAGTATGCCAAACAAAACTGACAGAGATGTACTACTAGATTAGACTAAAAAAGCTTGATCACCCGATTGATAACAGAAATTTAGAATACCTGCCGTTGCTGAAACTGAACTTATCATCAGACCTCATGAGGATCTGCACTAGTCGAAGAAACAATAAGAAATACAAACTAGTTTTTCAGATCCATAGATTGATGCAGAGGGAGCTAAAGCTCCAGATGTACATATACCTGATGCTGAAAATACACCAAAAAGGACCGAATGGTTTCTCTATATGGCTTCGATACACCTTCCCACAATGAATGTCCTCCTTCAACGATATTGTACCTGTCAAATCCTTAACTCAGCAACTATATACCCCCATAATAGAAGCACCTAGCATGTATAGAGAAGGATTTTTCAGAATGCAATGGATATGGGAATGGTAAAGAAAATCCTAAAAAAACCAGTTAGCTTCTCAAAACAGATCTTTTTTAGGCACAATCATGTCACTTTAAGGCACTTAGCAAGATACATGTATAAGTACAGACAATTCATAACTCGCCTCATCAGACAAAAAAATGGGAGAAACCTGAAGTCGATAATTCAATCTCAGCATTCTTAGCACTTCATGCAACATGATTTCGAGCTACAAAGTCAAAGAAAATGAATTATGCCATTACATGGTTGCCAAATTGGTTAGTTACCATACCATTCTGACTTTGCATCTTCAGCTACAAGTGGCAAGCGATGACCAAGTAATCTTCGCACAGCAAGGGCTTCAGAGGTGCTTTCATCAGCCAATCTCAGACATCTGGATCTTATGTCACCAACAGCAGGACCACCTGTAAAGAGACTCTAACTTGCTCAAAACAAAGAAAAATATCTCATCGCCAACAACAGGGTCAGACCATACCACGTAGCGCGTCATTGATTACATATCTTGGCCTTATAAAGTATGCATGACATGCAACCGAAGCCTATAAACAACACCATCTTAGAAACATCACGTCATTAAGTTCGCTTAAGACCAAGTGACCAACCTTTTCATGTTAAGATCAACTGCAGATCCTAAGCATCAAAACATAAGAACATAGACAAAGAAAAGGAATGACAACTGTACTGACCCTACTTACCGAGCACACGGACAATTTCAGCTGTACTTCCTCCATCATCAGAAACAGGAAGAACATGTGCAACCCTTGTTGTTAACTTCTTCATTTCTTCTATGACACCGTTGAATGCAGTTCCACCTGTGCCAATCATAGAAAGGATTAATCCCTTGTGTTTCATTCAATTTCCTGAAGCTGTATGGAATTCAGAACAAGCTGATAAAACCCTTCTATTTGGTGGCTGTAGTTGAAATTCCAATTGAGTATCACAAGGAGCTAAGGAGAAGGCCACAGAGCATTCCCTGACGGAGGGCTCAGATAGAAACTTCATCTAAACAACTATTCATGTCATCTTGATAATGGCTTAACTTTTAGCGGAGACCAATTGCTTAAATATTGATGGATCACAAAACATCTTAAGCCATGGGATGATGGGAATGCATATCACGTGAAAGCTCTTCATCAAATCCCCAATTCCTTCCCAGTTTTGTTAATGATCACACACCACTTAACAACACCACAGCCAGCACCGTCCAAACATATCAACTCATAGGCAACAAATCCCCATAGGCTTATACCCAATCGAGATTATTCCATATCCAATTTCAAATAACCATTGCATTGATGAAGTTCATCAACGATAAATTAGTTCTAAAAAAAAAACGCCACTGGGCATGATCAAAATTCAATCTTTTTAAAGATTACCACCAACACCAACATCATCATCATCAAAGATTACCCATACAAAAACTAATAACCCAGATGAGAGAGTGAGAGAGAGTGGAGAGACAGGATAAGACCTGAGAAGACAAGGAGAGAAGGCTGAGGCGGCGAACTCTGCGAAGAGCAAGGTGGAGAAGATGCCATTGCTGTTTTCGATTTGCGCTTGGAATTCGAAGAACAAATTCTTCTCCGAGTTTTGCGGATGAAATGAAAGGGGAAAGAAGAATGATGATGGAAGAAGAGGGGTGCAGTGGGGCCCAACAAAATCTCCGCCATTTTTCCTTTGACGCTCAGTCACCGCCACCAACCCACAAGAAGTGTGCACTTTGCACCAGTTCTGCAATTTTGGTGTTATGATCCATTATCCAAGCCCTAGCATGATAAAAAAAAAAAAAATAAAAATTGGATAATTAATTTTGTTAATTTTATTTTTAATAAAAAGAATAATATCTTGATTAATCATCATAATTATAAGATAATTTCTTTAATCTCCTCATTATAAATCTCATCTTCTCCATGAAATTACTTATCCCATCTGTCGAAATAATTACTTAAACATCTCTATTAGATCATTATCAATTGTCCGACACCGACCACAACCATCATTCGAGACCGTCGCCCCTCAGCTATCGCCCGATCGACAATCATCGACCATGTCGCTTGCCAACCGCCAACCACCATTGATCTCCGACCGGTGACCACTGACTGTCGATCGACGCCTATCGACTGCCATCTGGCATCATCGCCCGACCGATCCACCACCACCGTCATCCCTATCGGTGATCTTCGTCCAACTCCCGAGCCACGCATGCCACATAATCGTAGCATAAATAAATTTTCGTTGAATTTTAGTCTCATAATTTCATTTGTATTAAACATGACTTGTGAAAAATAGGATAGGATAATGTATTTTTTATCACGTATTTTGATGTATTTTTTTTACTATTAAACAATATGATACGAATTGTAACTAAAACTATTTTTGATGTTTCACGATAATTTTATAAAAAAATTGTTTGATCGTTTCGCATATCATTCGTAATGCGATCAATTTTATTATCTACGTGACAAATATTATATTTTTCAAGGGATGGAGAGAACATCAATTTTCTATGATTGAACCGTTTGATCAGATTTTAATCATAACTTTTAAAGTTATCACGAAAACATAAATAAAAGAAGATTTGATGTCATGGTTACATTAACATACTAGAGTGTTTGACCTTTTTATTTATAACAGAATCCATAGTTCCACCAGGATCCATAGTTCCAATTCTATCGAGTGTAATTGGCATTCTTAAGTCGAACGTGTTCGAATTACTATTACTGAGCTACATAACACTTATCAGTACCAAATAAAGTACTTTGATGTCAATGATCACATACATCACATCCGAACAAGATGTTTTTGTTAGGAATTATACATCATCGGTAGATGATCAAGACCACATACAATCAATCACAAAAAACAATCAAACAAAAAATGAATGTAAATCGAACCAAGATTTACGTGGAAAAAAACCATCAAGGGAAGAAAAAATCCACGAAAAAATGAATCATTAATCAATAACCGGATTACAATAATCGTCTCTATGTGAACCTACTCGATCTCGCTTGTGTTTTGCTTTTCAAACCCCAAAAAAATCTTTGTGTTTTGATATCTCTCTCGTACATAAAAACAATAATCCAAAAAAGTATTTATAGGCCTTCATCCAAAACAGAGAAAATAGAATGCGGTTATCACCTCGCACAGCCCACATGGTCGTGCTTGTTACGCACGGGCCATGCCAGGCTGTGCTTCGAGCTTCTAGGCACTCATCTTGCACGGCCGTGTCCCATCACGCACGGGTCATGCCAGGGCGTGCTTCGAGCTTCACAAAACCGACAGACACGATCATGTCGTCCCCGCACGGCCGTGTCTCTTGTCTTAATGCTTCTCCTTTGCAAAATACAACATACTGCATTTTTCACGGTAATTTCAACAGCTTTAGACCTATGTTTTCAAGCTGTTATTCCTCACTCATGTTTGCTGTATAAAACCACACACCTCAGAATGTCTTAGATTCTCTTAAAAGCTAAAATTCAATCTTTTGTCACAAGTTCTACTACTGAGCTACATAGCACTTATCAGTGCAAAAAAAAAAAAAAAAAACCAAAAAAAAAACTCTGCATTAAAAATAAGATACATATTCTAACACTTATCAAATTAGTAAATTCAGAGATCCATAAACGTCTGAACTTCATAAAGACAATTTTTTTCAGTACGAATCGGCTCTAACAAACAAGCAATCCTGCAAAATTGTTTTCGGCTCTTGAAATTTAGACAAGTTGCCAGCCATATAATGGCAAATCGTACTCCGAAGCAAGGTTAGGTAAAGCTTGATCACTCCCCTTGGAAGTGCGTCTTGACAGAACCTGATTAGATGATGAAGCAGCAGCCTGTTGCTGCTCGTCCTTATCATGCTCTTTGCCTGATCTTCTTCTCCAAGAGCCCCACTTTTCCTTTTTCTGCATAACAACGAAAGAAAAGGGGAAAAAAAAAACCCATGATGATTTCACAAAGAAATAACTAGATATAGTTTTCATGATCATCTCAACAAAATTAGATGGTTGCGTATCATGATTCATGGAAGACAAAATGGGGTATGTGCTTGGCTTGTGTTCTCATGATAAGGTAAAAGATGTAAATGCATGATGATTTGATTAATTATAACTCAATTCATTATACTTGCAATGAAATAACTCTTGTGAGTCTAGGCATAACAATCTGTGTCTAAAGATATAACCTAGGTATGAAAAATCTAGATATTTAACAATTCAATACAATGCAGGTATAACCATTATGAACTCTGCAGATATAATTAATAAAAGAAAAAATAACATTTAACCCCTTTCAACTATGAACCGAGAACACTTAACCCCCTTCAATTATAAAAATATACATTTAACCCCCATTTCAGTCACTGTTCGGGGGGTTTGTGCAAAAAAAAAAAAAAAAAAGACATTATGTTTAACGTTTCTTAGGGGTTAAATGCACATTTTCATAGTTGAAAGGGGTTAAGTGCTTCCGGTCCATAGTTGATGGGGTTAAATGTACTTTTCGCTTAATAAAATGTAAAACAAAAAAGAAGCTTTAGGACATTTGAGTTTTGATAAGGCTTATTGATTTCTCTTTATTTTGAATCATCTTATTTTCCTCAGCTAATCCCTAAGCACACACTGCATCATGTTTGCGTCTAAAAATACAGAACTTATCAACTACTTTCTAGGTTATCCCCTACTTACGATGCCACTATCCATATGTTTTTGCTGTTAGATTCGGATTCCATGTTTGTACTGCCATTCTCCACACTAGTATTATCCAATCGTTTTTCAAGTGAAGGTTAGTGAAGAATAACGCCTGTCCCATTCTCCCCCTATAGAAAAAGTACTCGGGAGACAAACCTTGGGTAAACTTTGCTCGTCCGTTGCACACAGGATATCAGAAAGATCCACTGTCAGGAAACAGTCGTCTTCATCTACATTCAGATCCTTCCGATTCACAAGCAACTCAGGCTTACGTTCAATGCAAATATCAGACAGGGTCTTCTGGATATTATCTGCTTCTTCATTGATGTCAATTTCCATTCCTGCAACATGAACGAATAAGGAACCAGTGAATATCATTTAACTACAAGAACTGCCAAGCCAACAAGTCATTAAATTTCTTAGAATTCTCACCATCAGCATCTCCAACATGAGGCAGAGGAATTGAGATATCAGCCAAAGCTGGGTTGTCTTTGTATGAGTGTTCGCTTTGATCGGCTTCTTTTGTTGGTTTTAAAGAGTTGGGCCGAACCAGTTCTTCCAACGTTAGAGGAGGACTTTCAGGTTCAGAGTCCCCCAATGGTGCAATATTTCCAGGTCCTGATGTTGGAAGAGTTCTAATCCCATGTCTTTGGATTCTATCGTTGATACTTTCTCGATGCTGAACTATCATGTTCGTACGGTTGAATCCATGATGAGCACAATCGATTATATCCTCCTTGATTTCCAAGCATGCTTCTCTAACAATTTGAAAACACTGCAATATAAGCGCCACATTAGTAATCAAATCTTGTGATAAAAGAAGTCTTTCCGATTATGAAGGCAAAAAAACTATTATACCTCTTGTGCCCAGTTCATCAATTGAGGGGCAGCAGTCTCCAATCTGTCGCACAATTCCTCCAAAGACAATCCACAACAGGAAGCAGAATCCATGTCTGTCACTTATCTATACAAAGAAAACTAGGCATCAGATCCCAAAAATACCAAGATTGCATCATTATTGCTCCTGGCTATTAACTAAAAATTATTTCCAAACGACAATCATCATGCATGCAATGTACTAAAAATTAGTAGCTATTAACTTCAAAGAACCATACATACATGCATACATGGCGACAAAGCGTAGATCAGATTAAAGATTAGTGTCTACGGCACGAGGACATAAATATAGTACATACCATATAATACAACAAATCCTTTCCGATGGCAGAAGTTGATGAGTTGATCGTCCTTGTAGTCTTTGACTCTGGAGAGTTCGTACATGGTGGATGAAGGCCAATGGGGCCTTTTATAAACTACACGCCTCTCTTTCAAGAGATATCATATCTTGCTTCTGAATATTTTTTAGAAAAACTATAAATTAAAACATGATCAAGCGTCAGAATAAGATATCTCATTCATATCTTTTAACCCTAAAAACTACACGCTTGATCATGTTAAAAGATAAGAATAAGATATGAATAAGAATCCGAAAACTAAACAGGAAAAAAAATAAAAATCAAAGATATCTCGGGAAAAAACATCAAAAAAACCATAAAAATTAGAAATGAACTTTTAAATAAGATTAAAAAAATTAGTGTTAGATTTTATAGAATAAGATCGAATCCATTTAAAGAACTTATATGTTACTCAAGAGTAATAAAAAATCACTATCTATCTAAGGGGTATAATACCACACCAAAAATAAAAAGAAGAAAAGAAAACAAACACCGTGCTCTCTTTCTTGCTTGTATTGATCTTTAATTAGATAAACACTAAGAACATACTATCTATCTTCTGTCAAAATTCAACCGAGATGGATATTTTATTGCTAAGTATGATTCCTTGAAAAAGCTCAGTTCATTGACGAGTGTTGCTGTAGAATGACAACAACCCTATGGGTTAAAAGCTCAACAACAGACTCAACATTATTAATCAAGAGTCTATGAGAAAAGGTCAAATGTCACCTCACGAATGATTATGTCAATCACCTCCCAAAATAATAACAAGTGTCTACCATATAAATGATAAATAATATATTATAAATATCTTTATTTATTATTAAAGAGATATGATTCTCTACATCCTACTCAGTCATCAATTTCTATTTCTAAATGTCAAGAATTTTTAAGAGATAATTAGCGATAAGGTTACTTTTTCAATATTTTTCACTTAAAAAATAATCAATTAATTTTTATTACGTAGAAAGTCGCTATTCAATTTTTTTTTAAAAAATCAATACCAAATTACCCTCGATTCTTTCAATAAATATGTTTCAAAAAATCCTAAATCCTTAAAAGTACTCAACCATCGTCGAGCTCCGTCATCGTCACTGCCTTCGAGTCCGTTGCCGTTGTTGTCACCGCCTTCGAGTCCGTCGTCGTTGTCATCGCCTCCTTCGTCGCCTTCAAGCTTCACCGCGTCTTTGTCGCCTTTGAACTCCGTCGTCGTTTGGAAAGATGGTGATGGTGGGTGGTGAGACGGCCCTTCGAGTACACCGCCGTTGTCGTCGTCTCCTTCGCCGCCTTAAAGCTTCGCCGCATCGTTGTCGCCTTCGAACTTCATCGTCGTTTGGAGAGAGGGTGATGGCGGGTGGTGAGGCGACAAGGGAGTAAAACAACTCACGGGTACAACTTGGGGCCAGGGACGAAGATGGCTTAGGACAAAAATGGTCGGATACAACTCGCGGTTAACATCCACGGGTACAATTGAAAGGAGGCGAGGAAGTGAAAGAACTCACGGGTATGACTCGTGGCCCGGGACGAAGATGACCGGTGGGGGATGTTGATTGGTGATGCGAGGAAGTTGTGCGCCTGTGTAAATTTTGATGTATCCCTGAATATAAAGAATTACCATGGTGTACGCCATCGGATCATTAGAGTCGTACCTCAATAATGAACATATGCGTTTTTTGAAAGATTTGTTTTCTTTTTTAATGATGGGCAAATATGTGAAAGTTTTTTATGAAATTTAAATAGTGACCTTCTACATAATAAAAATTAATTCGTTGTTTTTTGAGTAAAAATGATTGATAAAATGGTCATCTAATAAATCTCTCGTTAATAATCAATATAAGTTATAATTGAAAAAGTGATCTCTAATAAATCTCTCATTAATAAATTTACACAGAGTCATCTTCGTCTCGCTCTTCGGGCCGCGTGTTGTAGCCACTAGTTGTTTCAGTCCCTCGCCTCCTCGTCTTCGTTCAGTTGTACCCATGGGTGTTGATCGCAAGTTGTACCCGACCATATTTATCCCCGGCCATCTTCGTCCCCCGACAGGGAGTTGTTTCACCCCCTCGTCGCCTCACCATCCACCATCACCCTTTCTCCAAACGACGATAGGGTTCGAAGGCGACGACGATGCGGTGAAGTTTTAAGACGACTGTAATACCCGAGAAATTTGGGAGTTTTGAGGTAAATATATAACGTTACGATTTTTAAAACAAATCGTACAAAAGGTTATATATTTAAAAGAAAGAAAAAATTTGATTAATTAAATCAAATATGGTGATTGAAATATATATATACGTACGAAACGTATATAACGAACGCGTAAATAAAGATTTACGAACGATGAACGTTACATCGTTAAAGTTATTACACATTTGAGACA
>JAOVYX010016987.1:0-23244 GCA_035668315.1 Drosera spatulata | reverse complement strand
AAACACTCAAAAACACATGAAAGGGCTAAAAACACCACAAAACAACCTCAAATAACTTGAAAATACAAGAAACAACGGAAACAGCCTTTAAATGACCATAGACTACTCATAAACACATGAAAATGCTAAAAACACTCTAAAACAACCTGAAATAACTTGAAAATTATGAAAAGAGCATTGAAATGAGCTTAAAACACTCAAAAACACATGAAAAGGATAAAAACACCATAAAAACAACTCAAATAACTTGGAAAGGCTGAAAACACCATAAGAACAATTCCATTCACTTGAAAACGCACAAAAATGAATGAAAAGTGGAAAAAACACCACAAAACAATCGCAAATAACTTGAAAACTCAAGAAACAACGAAGAAAAGCCTTGAAATGACCTCAAAACACTCAAAAACACCTGAAAGTGCTAAAAACACCACAGGACAACCTCAAATAACATCAAAATACTAGAAAAACGAAAATAGCCTTTAAATGACTTTAAAACACTCAAAAACACATGAGAAGGTTAAAAACACCGTAAAACAACCTCAGATAACTTGTAAATTTTGAAAAGAGCTGAAAACACTCCAAAGCACTTGAAAAGGCTAGAAACACCATAAAAACAACTCAAATAACTTGAAAACACAAGAAACTATTAAAAGGCTCTCGAAATGAACTTAAAACACTCAAAAAGACATCAAAAGACTAAATACACCATAAAAACAACTCAAATCTCTTTATAATGAACAAAAACGAATGAAAAGTGGTAAAAAGACTATAAAACAGTCTCAAATAACTTCCAAGAATCTATCAAAAGAGCCTTGAAATGACCTTAAATCACTGAAAACCATGTGAAAAGGCTAAAAGCACAACAAAACAACCGCAAATAACTTGAAAATGCAAGAAGCTATGAAAAAAGCCATGAAATGTCTTTAAAACACTCAAAAACACATGTCAAGGATTAAAACCCCCACAAAAACAACTCAAATCTCTTCAACATACACAAAAACGTATGAAAAGTAGTAAAAGCCTCCTAAAAGAACATCAACTAAATTGAAAACGCAAGAATCTATCAAAACAAACTTGAAAGGACTTAAAACACTCAAAACCACATGAAATGGCTAAAACCACCACAGAACATGCTCAAATAACTTGAAAATGCAAGAAACAAAGAAAAGAGCCTTGAAATGACTTTAAAAAACTCCAAAACACATGCAATGGCCAAAAACACCATGAAATATCCTCAAATAACTTGAAAACGCAAGAATCTATCAGAGGAGCCTTCAAATGAGCTTAAAACACTCTAAAACACTTGAAAATGCTAAAAACACCATAGGAACAACTCCATTTACTTCAAAACGCATAAAAAGGAATGAAAAGTGGTAAAAACACCACCAAACAACCTCGAATAACTTGAAAACTCAAGAAACAACGAAAAGAACCATGAAATGATCTCAAAACACTCAAAAACATATGAACGGGCTAAAAAAAACCACAAAACGATCTCAAAGGACTTGTAAACACAAGAAACAATGAAAACAGCTTTTAAATGACCTTAAAACTCTCAAAAACACATGAAAAGGCTAAAAACACCATAAAACAACCTCAAATAACTTGAAAATTATGAAAAGAGCATTGAAATCAGCTGAAAACACTCAAAAACACTTGAAAACGCTAAAAACACCATAAAACAACTCAAATAAGATGTAAACACAACGAACTACGAAAAAACCCTTGAAATGAGCTTAAAACACTCAAAAACACGTCAAAAGCTAAAAACACCATAAAAACAACTCTAATCTCTTCAAAATGTACAAAAACGAATGAAAGATGGTGAAAACAATATAAAATCGCCTCAAATAACTTGAAAACACAAGAAACAAGGAAAACGGCCTTTAAATAATCTTAAAACACACAAAAACACATGAAAATGCTAAAAACACCAAAAAAAAAAAAAAAACAACCTGAAATAACTTGAAAATTGTGAAAAGAGCATTGAAATGAGCTTAAAACACTTGAAAAGGCTAATAACACCATAAAAAGAACTCAAATAACTTAAAAAGGCTGAAAACACCATAAGAATAACTCCATTCACTTGAAAATGTACAAAAATGAATGAAAAGTGAAAAAAAAACACCATAAAACAACCTCAAATAACTTGAAAACTCAAGAAACAATGAAAAGAGCCTTGAAATGAGCTCAAAACACTCAAAAACACAAGAAAGGGCTAAAAACACCATAAAACAACCTCAAATAACTTCAAAACACAAGAAAAATAAATGACCTTAAAAGGTTCAAAAACACATGAAAAGGCTAAAAACACCGTAAAACAACCACGGATAACTTGCAAATTCTGAAAAAGCATTGAAATGAACTAAAAACACTCAAAAACATATGAAGAGGCTAAAAACACTATAAAAACAACTCAAATAACTAGAAACACAAGAAAGTATGAAAATACCCTTGAAATGAATTTAAAACACTCAAAAACACATTAAAAGGCTAAAAACACACACAAAAAAAAAAAACTCAAATCACTTCAACATACACAGAAACGTATGAAGAGTAGTAAAAGCAACGTAAAAGAACATCAACTAAAATGAAAACGCAAGAATCTTTCAAAACAAACTTAAAATGACCTTAAAACACTCAAAACCACATGAAAGGGCTAAACACACCACAAAACATCCTCAAATAACTTGAAAACGCAAGAAACAACGAAAAAAGCCTTGACATAACTTTAAAAAAACTCCAAAACACATGAAAAGGCCAAAAACACCATGAAATATCATCACCACTCAATCGATGGGAACTTCATTCTTTGGGAACTTGTTTTGCTTAATAATCTTTGGGAACATCATTCTCAAGATCGACCACTTGTTTGGTCGCTCCAAGCTTAGGAATTCAACCCCTTAACCAACCATTCGTTCGGTTAGTCAGTCCAAGTTTAGAGGTCTCTGTCCCGTGAAGCTTGTTCACTTAATAATTTTTTGGGAATTCATTTCCTTGATTGACCACTTTTAAGAGTTCCTTTTTTTTTTTTTTTTTTGGAAGTTTTGCTTCCTTGGTCGATCGTGGGTCGGTCGGTTCAAGCTTAGGACTTCTTGTCCCATGAAGCCTGACATACTTTGAAAGTCTTACTTTCTTTGGCTTTGTGCCTTTTCCATGTGAGGTGACTGAACAAACAAAGGTTTACATAGACTTCCTAAGTCGGTCGGGGATGTCTTGTTCTAAGCATTTCTTGCTTCTTTGTCGGATGGTTGATCGGTTAAGCAAGGGTCGACCAAACGGATGACCTATTGGGATGGATCGATCTATACCAACTGCTTCTTCATGTCTATCCTTATTGGGATAAGACTACCATTCTACTAAGAAGTTAGCAAGTGTTCTTAGGTCGGATACCTTCTTCACAAAGGGGTCCTAGTCGGCTACCTCTCTTGGAGGGTTTGACCAACTTGAGACCCTTTATTCTTTAAGTAGGAAGGGTCGTTTTGGTCATGTTTTTTATGACCTTCGGTTGGATGGGGCATCAAATCTGGACATTAGCTTTTTATCTGAATATGAGATCCAATCATGACATTCTTCCTGAGTTTTACCCATTCTGAGTTGTGCATCCGATCTTGACGTTAGCGACTCATCTTGATTGTATGTTCAATCTAGGACACTTTGATTTCGAAAAAACGAGAGACCATTTCGGTCATCCCCACTTATTTATGGAAATGTCTTGTTGGACAGCTCACTTAGAGTATCTATCCGACCTAGTACACTCTTTGAAGTGCTAGGGCCGATAAGGTGCAGGTAGGCCTCGAAAAGTGTGCAAACACTGATATTTATAGGCACATTTACCTAATTGGACGGGCCTTTCCCAAATGGACATTTTATCATGATGAGCCTTGTCTTGGGGGAACAAGACGTCTTTTCCATTTGATTCGATCTTGCATCTTCTAATCTCAGAGAGAAAGGACGGGGGACACCTGGATAGGTCAATTCTCTATCGTAGCTCGGTTAGATACTCCCTAGGTTGACCATTGTCTTTATAGATCTATCATCACCTTCTCAAGTCTACAATGACCTCTCAGGTCTACCATGACCCTCTCAGGTCCACCATCACCTCCTCAGGTTGACCATGACCATCTCGGGTCGACCATGACCCCCTCCGATCGATCATGACCTCCTCAGCTCGACCATGACTCTCTCAAGTCCACCATGACCTCTCAGGTCGGCCAATGACCCTCTCAGGTCTACCATGACCTTTCAAGTGGACCATGACTTCCTCAGGTGGACCATGATCTTCTAAGGTCGACCATGGCCTTTCTATCCTACCAAGCCTTCCTAGGTCGACCAAGATTTCCTAGGTTGATCAAGCCTTCCTAGGTCGACCTCCTTATCCATGCTACTCATTTTAGTTTTGTTTTAAACTTGATCGTCAACTCTAGTTTTGAAGGAAGAGAGGAACTCTTGGTCATGCCCCCTCTTCATGAAAAGGTCGATCGGACACTTCTCTTAATGTGTCTGTCCAACCTAATAACACTTTTAATCTTGAAGGAAGGGGGACCACTTTGGTCATGTCCCTTCTTCATGAGGAGGTCGGTCGGACATTTCTCTTGAAGTGTCTGTCCGACCTACTAATACTTTAAATTTTGAAGGAAGAGAGACCTCTTTGGTCATGTCTCTTCTTCATTGAAACATCGATCAGACACTTTTCTTGGAGTGTTTGTCCTACCTATTAATACTTTTAATTTTGAAGGAAGGGAGACCTCTTTGGTCATGTCCCTTCTTCATGGAAAGGTCGATTAGACACTTCTCTTGAAATATTTGTCCGACCTAATAACACTTATCAATTTTGAAGGAAGGCAAACCTTTTTGGCCATGTCCCTTCTTCACGAGGAGGTCGGTTGGACACTTCTCTTGGAGCGTCTATCCAACCTACTTTTACATTTGAAGGAAGGGGGACCTCTTTGGTCATGTCCCTTTATATAAAGGTCGATCGGACACTTCTCTTGGAGTGTTGGTCCGACATAATAACACTTTTAATTTTGAAGGAAGGGAGACCTCTTTGGCCATGTCCCTAGTTCATAGGGAGGTCGATCGTTCTGATCGTTGTCTCATCAAATCGTGGCTACTCGTCCGTTTGGTAGTCGTTTTGCCAAATCAAGACGGTCCGCTTGGTCCACATTCTACCACATCATAGCGGACTGTTCGAAAGTTATCCAGCCAAATCAAGGTGGTCTGTTAGGTCCTCATCCGGTTGAAACATGGTGGACCATTCGATAGTCATCCTGCCAAATCAAAACGGTTTGCTTGGTTCTCGTTTAGCCAAATCTTGACCATCCGTTCGGTCCTCGTCCCGCCAAATCATGGTCGTCTGTTCTGTCCCCATCTCGTCAAATCATGGGAGTCCGAGGCTCCCTGGATGTTAATCAAGGTCTAAAGGTTTTGGACATGCTCGACCGAATTTGTCGTTCTGTCATAGGTGTTACACGACGGCATCGGAACCTCTCAGGGGAAAGTTGCTCGTTCATCTTGGGCGTGAAAGGGGTGTACACTCTGAATACTCTTTCCTCGTTCCTAACAAGGGATCCTCGCTCGGTCTGCTCAACTATCTTGTAAAGCAGCTTCACATTTTGTTCCAATGGAATGAATTGTCTATCAGGTTAGAGTGAGATGACCTGATAAGCTTGGGCCCACTCTAGTCGATTATGTACAAGAGGTCTGAAGTTGACCAACCGAGCGCTCAAATGTATTCTTAGGTCTTCCCTCCCAGCATTGATGTGATTTTTGAGGTCTTTTCTTCGTCTCGGAGGTCTTCCACTTCGGCTCGATTGATCTGCTGTCGAAGGTCGATCGGGTAATATGGGGTTACTCATTCCGTATTCAGTGGAGGAACGATAGTTGCTCTCCTCTCCAAGTTCTATGAAGGTGTCACGTCCGGGTATGGGGCCAATCTAACATTCAGTAGATTCCTCATCTCCCTTAGAGCGTCTTGCATTTGTCTGGTCATTTCTTGATGCTACTTTTGATACATGGCCACAGTAGCATACTAAATTGACGAGCTCTTCGCCATATATTCAGTTAGGGGTGGCACCGGGTGAGCCCCTGTGCGGACGGACCTCAAGGGTTTGTCACCTGGAAGTGACGAAAGTGGAGCACGACTAGCGGAAGGTATATTGGATGGTTCTCGTTACATGTTGGAAGTTCGGCTTCGCGTTATCGGCATGGTATTATGTGAATCGTCCCTTTCCAAGGCGCTAAACTGTTTGTAACAATTCGTCCGATGTCTTATGAATAGGTCAGACGTGTGATGATCATGTCATATGTTTGACTGATTTGATAATGTGGGACCGATTCAAGGATGCACCGACTGATCTGCATACCAAGAACCAAGAAAACGCCGTTAGCTGAGAGACCAAGGTATGCACCTCAGACACCCGTTCCAATGTCCAAGTTAGTATATGCTCGATCTGGGTGAGAGAGAATAAGGAGAAGACTATTGAATGTGGAGGAGTAAGTGAATGAGAGAAGATACCTCCTTGAGAATGGTGAAGGGTATTTATAGGGAAGAAAAACCCTAGTTAGATGGGCTTTTCTCATACCTTTCAAGGCCCATTTTCCTTGTGTTGAAGGTCCATTTTCCTTATGTTGACTATTCTTCTCATCAATGGAAGAAGAAATTGACTAGACTTGCTATTGACCATAACCTTGACTCGGATGACCATCAGTTGAGATGGTAGCTTACACGTCACTTGTGTCTTGAGGTGATTCATTTCGGTAGCCAATTGACTAATTTGGTTCTCGATGTTCTTTATGTTTTCTCTAGTCTCATTTTAAAAACTTACTGAACTTTAAACCATTGACTTAACTCTTTCTTCTAAGGACATTTAATCTTGTTGGTTTGGTGTAATTAAAGTTTGGGGGTTGTTAAAATTATTGGATTGAATACCTCCCCAACTAAAATTGACATGATCTCTCCACCCTTCATTATATGTATTCCAATAAGGGCTATACTTTCTTTGTTGAGATCCCAGAATTTGATTAATTGTGTTTGCTTGATTATGAAAAAGTGTTGGACACAAGTCGGTTGGATGACCTATATTTGAACATATTTCGCATACTTTCGCTTAATTAGTGGCATTATTATTTACTTGACTCCCTACCATTTTAGTTAGTGCATCAAGTTGCTTTTAATTTCTTCAGTTTGAACTATTTCAATATTCCTTATTGCATCTTTTCTGGTTCCGTATTGTTGTGTATTAGTTGATATCTCTTCAATCATGGCTCTAGCATTGGTTGGTGTTATGTTTAGCTCCACCATTTGAAGCATCTACCCATGCCCTATCCATAGAAAGTAATCCATCATAAAAATATTAGATCAGTAGTTGTTAAGTTATTTTATGGTGAGGACAATTAGAACACAACTTCTTAAATCTTTTCCAACTTATATCTTTCCTTAGGGATGATGTTCTGGAATCAGGAAAAAACTTTTCTAGAAATAATTTACATTTCAGTCCAACAGGTAATGCTAGCTGGTGGAAGCTTATATAGTCAATCCTTGGCTATCCCGTCCTCACTTAATGGAAAAGCATACAATTTAATGACGTCTTCAGTAGCTCCTTCAGGTCTTAAGGATTTACACACAATATGAAGTTCCTTTATATGACGATGAGAGTCCTCACCAAATAATCCATGGAAAACAGGTATTCGATGAACTAAGTCAGAAGTTAATTTAAAATTAGCGTCCACTTCTGGAATCACTATACATAAGGGTTCTCCCTCAATAGTAGGAGTTGAAAGCTCCTTGAGGGTTTTGTTATTCACGGCAGTCATTTCAAAATTAAAAGAAGGAACGGGCTCATCGGGATTAGTTGAAGTTGACGATTCCGGACTTGGAAGTGGAGATTGGTGTGCTTCTGTCCTTACTCTACGAGGGGATGGATACTCGTAACCTCTAGCTTCAAGATGTTGAACTGTTATCTTCACTCTAGGTCCAATTTCCCTTCCATTTCTAAGTTTCATGCACTACCACAAATAACCTAAATTGAAAAGAAATAACAAGGAATAAGTCGTAATATAAAAATATAATATTGCAAAAATCGAAAATAAGAACTTCTCCCCACAATGATGCCAAAATTTGATAAGTGTTGTCGTAGGCGCTCCAAATTAGTCCCCCACGTATTAATAATAAGAATATAGTATTACGGTGAAGGATCGATCCCATGAGGATCCGTTTATTCGATTAATGCTAAAAATGCAATTATGACAAATTCCTATAAAATTGGGAGTTTTGCAATAATAATTAAAAATGATTAAAATTATCTAAACTAAACTTGGAGATATTGGTTTTTAGATTTAGAAGATAAAGATTGTAGAGAACATGCATTTTCACTAAATAATGGATCAATCATTGATTTTTTTCATTGTTTCTCTTCTTCTTTTTTCTTTTTTCTTTTTTTTGTATTACTATTTGGCAGGTTAGCTACAACACATACAAAGATATGATATGCAATCTTTCAAATAATATTAGTGTCAATTAAGAGAGAGTAATTTCCACTAATGATCATGCCCATGAAGAATGACTAACCACAAGATAGATGAAAAAATAGACATCTTATACTATCTAGTTCATACGTATCACAACATAATAAGGATTATTAATAAAAATGATATATCTTTTATCATTATTATATCATTGCTCTAATCATGATTACAAAGATAATCATCAAGCATTATTGATCTCATGCATCGAATCTGGAATAAACACATGAATCAACTTAAACATGAAAGATTGAGATCATACAAGAACGAAAACAATTGCAGTAACTCCTCAAAATCAAAGCTATAATCTCATGATCCACTAATTTAGATCCAATTACATGACTATACTAGATAATCTATGATAGATACATGACAAAAGAACAAACAACAAAATAAAAAAGAACAAATAAACCCAAGAACTTCATAGAGATAGAATCCGAAGCGTCTTCGATCTTCTAGTTGATGTCTTTTTCCTCCAATGAAGAATAGCAGAAACCCTAATTTTCTATGTCTAAGCTGGAGAGAATAAAAGTATCGTGAATAAAACCTGACCCTAGATCAAAAAGTTGATGAAATACTAATAGAAAACGTCTCTTATTTATAGGAAACCTTAAAAGAATTAAAAATAACTGAAAAATAACTTAATCTTCATAAAAATCTCGTCCGGAAAGACATCGTCACGGCCTTGAAGCTCCTTGTCACGACCGTGACAGAGCTTATTGTCCCAGATTGATGTTTCTTGTTTTCAAGGTCACGACGGTATTTCTTGCAACTGTTTGAGGAAAGAAGGTATTTTATAATGCGATGACATCAACAAATTGTTAGGTTTGAAAGCACCAAAAGTTGATGAGTATGAAAAGTGCATGGACAAAAATATCGACTATGATGAGATTACCAGAAAATTGATTCTGAATGCCGATGGACGTAAAGTATGGAAAATATGGAAGGAAGACTAGAAATTATCTTTACAGACTTCTCAGATGTATCGGATTCAATGAGTATGGTTGAACTTCATTAATCATACAGTGTTGGCATCTAAGAATACCGTCGAAGTTCCTTTGGATAAGGTAATCCTTCTTTATGCTATTACGAAGAGTATGAAAATCAATATGAGCAAAGTCATTGAACTCTCCATATATAGAATGTGCAAAACAGAATCCACTGCCATCTTTGGGAATCCATCTTTAATCACCGCTCTTTGTGAGGCGGTGGGAGTTATTGCAGAGAGGATAAAACAAACTTTTCTCCAATGATGTCGATTGATGATAATGCTATTGAGAGTTTGAAGTTGTTGCTTGATGAGAATTTTAACTGTCAGTCTCTGCCAGAGCCTGTACAATCGTCACTCGTCGCAAAGCACACAAAAAATTAATATCCCCGACTTAAACTAACTAATAGTAGATAGGACAAGTATGGAGTCGAATCCACAGAGAGAAGATACTACATGGATGAAACTAAGCTCATTTATAAACGCTTCGTGAATGATTCCTTATCATTTTAAGTTCTTGGGATGATTATAATGATAATGAACTAATAATAATGAATTACTAAGGTTGTAAACAATATGCTATAAAACAGTTAGGAACATGTAAAATTCACCATAGTTTAGAGCAAACATTGACTAAATCATGATTTGAGGTATAGTGTGAGGTTGTGATTATTATGACATAATAACACATGCATGACATAAATTGGTCCAATAAGAGTATTGCGGCACTCACATGAACAAATAGGAAACTAAAATAAGCAACCTAATTCATTCACAAGGAACATAGATCGAGTCATACCTCATATTACATGAAAGAGTTCATCATAATAACAATATGATATACCAATCTAGATTAGGCATCAAAAGAGTTCAATACATTAACCTAAATCAGATTTGCGTCGTATCAACCATAAAGAGTTATGCTTAAATGCTCAATTGGAACTATGAACAAAGACAGGCGATCAAGCTACTCAATTCACAACTTCAATAATCTATCCAATATCACATTGATCACTATCTAAATCAAGCTTTATGTTCATGTCACATCTCATGCATCATATTCATGGATCCATTCACATATCCTAACCAAGAAACTACTCACTAATCATGGAAAAAGATAAAGATAACACAAATAAAGAATGAATAACATGAATCATGATGAAATAAACTTGAATTGAAAAAAGTAATAGAAACAAGTGTCGATGACAGTTCTGCCAGAATAGCTACGCCTCTAGAAATGAAAGTACGGACATCAAATAACGAACAATGTGTTTTGACATGAACTAATCTAGCTAAGATCTAGTGATCGAAAAGTGGAATTTCTGCCTAAAAATAAATCTAAAAAAGCTGTCTAACTCTCTCAGGAAATAACAGAATACAAAGAGAATTTTTAGAAAAATACATGTGTTTTTAACCCCACAAAAATCACAACAGAAACGTGTTGCCATCGAGCAAAGTTCACGAGCGTAAACTTTTTCACGGGCACTTCAGGGCGTGAAAGTGGCATCTTTCAAATTTCAAATTCTTTATTCAAACACTTCATTATCTTCTTATTTGCACTTCTCCAACTTCAAATCAGCAGAAAACATTCATAAAAGCTCCAAATAGCTTTAAATTGCATTTTTTTGAATGCCGTCATCCCATTTGACACCAACTTAATCCAAAATATCTTCAAACTCTTTCCCTACCACTGAAAACAAAGAAAAAAAACAAAAACCATATCAAAAAAACAAAATATTCTAAAACTAACTAAAAATGACACAAAAAAGGGGAAAAACAATAAGTAAGAGCCTTGAAAAATATGAATAAAAATGTGTTTAGGATTCCCTCCAAGAAAAACTGTTGCTTATCCCTAAGGGAAAAAAAAAAAACAAAAAGACAAAAAAAAAAAAAAGACTACACGAGAAGGAACAAGACGAATAAAACTTGTCAAACTTTAACTATAAGCAGATCAAGAATCATAACTCATATTTCTGCAAGTCAGTTCATCGTTACCCCCTTCGGCACACTTGCATGAAGCCTTCTTCATATCCCTAAACCATTACCTAAACAAGACATTTCTCACCATACCCATCATGAATGTGAGGATTATATCAAATACTCATTATCATAGAACAAGCTAAGGATCGATCAAAATAATACAACAAGCCTCCATGAACAAATACTATATACACCCATTCATCCCCCAAGCAGTAGTGTGCAGAAAAATCCAATGTGGGTTTAGCAGAGAATTACAAAGTAGGGTGAAAAGAGGCCGACTTTTGGTCTTATGGAGTGTTTGACGACTAGTAAGTCGTGTCAGAACGCAAGCGTACGTGTCATGTAGCAAGTAATAAGTGAGTAAAAGATATCGTTCCCACGAGGATCTAATATTCTAGCAATCGAAGTATGGTAGCTAACCTTGGGTCAAACAAGTCGAGTATAGATGGGTTTGAATGTAAAACTAGTTCTACTAACTAAATAGCTAAATGAGATTACCTAACTTGAGCTTCATCAAGGGTTTTTGATGTATAATAAAATACATGTGGAACCTTATCCACTTTCTGTCCATGCACAGCACCTACGGCTCGGTCACTCGCATCACACATGATCTCGAACAGATAATTCAATCCGGAGTTTGAATAATAAGAGTTGATATCAATTTTTCTTTGAGTATCTCGAAAGCTTCTTTACGTTTCTCAGTGAATGTAATTCATTATCTTTCTTTAACAGTTTATTCAGGGGATCTGCAATCTTGAAAAAATCTTTTATAAACCATCTGTGGAAACCTGCGTGTCCAAGGAATGGACGTACTTCTTGAACTCTCGAGGGATAAGGTATAGATTTGATAACTTCAACTTTGGCCTTGTATACTTCTAATCCCTTCGCGGAGACAACGTGTCCCAAAACTAAACCTCTTTCCACCATAAAATGGCATTTTTCGTAGTTTAGAGTAAGGTTCGTTTCCACACACCTTTTCAGAACTTTTTTTAGATTTATCAGGCAATGGTCAAAAGAATTTCCATAGACTGAAAAATCATCCATGAAGACCTCTATTATTTCTGATATATAATCAGAAAATATAGACATTACACACCTCTGAAACGTTGCAGGTGCATTTCATAAGCCAAAGGGCATACGCCTGTAAGCATAGGTTCCAAAGGGACAAGTAAATGTTGTTTTTTCTTGGTCTTCAAGGGCTATCACAATTTGGTTATACCCTGAATAATCGTCGAGGAAATAGTAGTGAGAACGGCCTGCTAACCTTTCTAGCATTTGGTCCATTAAAGGTAACGAAAAATGATCTTTTCTCGTGGAAGCATTTAATTTGGGGTAATCAATACAGACTCTCCAGCCACTTTGCACTCTTGTTGCAATAGTTTCCCCTTTGTCTTTCTCAACAACCGTTAAAACTGACTTCTTAAGCACCACGTGTATCGGACTCACCCATCGGCTGTCCGTGATTGGATAAATTACTCCAGCATCGAGCAATTTCAAAATTTCATTTTTGACCACCTCCATCATTGGAGGATTCAATCTCCTTTGAGGTTCTCTGGATGGTATGGAATTGTTCTCTAATAATATTCTATGCATGCAAGTAGCAGGACTAATTCCTTTAATGTCAGCAAGGGCCCATCCAATAGCCATTTTGTGCTTTTTTAGTACTTCGATCAAAGCTTTTTCTTGCTCATCCGTTAGTTGACTTGAAATAATAAGCGGTAACTTGTTATCGCCACCTAGATAAGCATATTTCAACTGAGTTGGCAATGGTTTCAGCTCTAATGTTGGTGGTGTTTCAATTGATGACTTGATCTTTTCATGATCTTACGGCAATTCAAGCATTTTGGCATGTTCTTGCCCTTGCAATTGATCTTCTAGGAAAGATAAGTCATGATCATAATTGCTTTCATGAAATTCTTGATCAATTTTCATTTTCTTGATGGTTTGCATAAAGGTCAACTCATCTTCATCAAATAATTCTTCTTCAAGGGACATGGAGGTGCTAACCGAACATACAGAAATACTTGATCGCTTGGATGTGTCATAGCCTCATAAATATTAAATTCAATCATCTCTCCATCAAATTCCATAGATAGCTTTCCAGTGTTAACAACTATTTTAGTATTAGCTGTCCGTAGGAATGGTCTCCCTAATAAAATAGGTGCATGAGTTGAATGGTTTCGATCATCTTCAGTCTTAATGATGTAAAAGTCTGCAGGAAAGACAAGATCATTTACTTTCACAAGGACATCTTCTACCACTCCAACAGGATATGTCACGGACCTATTAGCAAGCTGAATTACAACCCCAGTTGATTGTAAAGGTCCTAAGTTCAATGATTGAAAAATTGATAAGGGCATCACATTAATGGACGCTCCAAGATCAATCATACAGCCTGTAATTTGCATACTTCCTATCATGCATGGTATGGTAAACATCCCAGGGTCCTTTTATTTTTGTGGTAGTCTCTTCTATAAAGCAGTTGAAACATTCTCGCTTACTATGACTCGTTCCTGACCTTGTAATTTTCGCTTGTTGGTTCAAAGTTCCTTTAAGAATTTAACATATCTTGGAACTTGTTTGATTGCTTCCAACAAAGGCATATTTCCTTCGACTTTCTTAAAAGTTCAAATGTGTCCTTTTCTGCTTCTGCTTTCTTATCCTTACTCAAACGATTAGGAAAAGGAGCATTGGAAATAATTCTAGTCTCTTTCGGAGCAGATATCCTTGTTTCTTCTTGTTGTTTAGGGGTTTGAGGAACTTCAGTTATCCCCTCCTCCTTATCTTTATGAATTTTCAGTTTATGTTCAACTTCGTGAGGATTCTCATAAGTTCCTGTTAACTCTCTTTCACTTCTTAGAGTTATTGCATTTGCTGTTTCTCTAGGATTTATAGGCTGAGAAGGGAGTTTGTTGTTCATCTGAGCCTTCAACTGGCTCATATCAGAAGCTAATTGGCTCATTTGACTTTGAATGCTCTAAATGTCAGTCTTTGTCTCCTTAGCATCCTTTTGCATTTGTATTTGTGTTATAGCCATTTGCTTGACCATCTCTTCAAGTGACATTCCACTTAATGATCCTTAATTATTGTTATTAGCATTGAAGTGCTGTTGTTGTTGTTGCTGCTGTGCCTGACCAAATCCTGGAGGGAATTTTTATTATTGGGGAACATTCTGGGCATTGTTTTGTGTTCCCCATCTAAAGTTAGGATGGTTACTCCAAGGTAGATCAGGCATATTATTCCACGGTGCTGTCCTTTGTCCTTGAAAATTGACAGCGTTTACATCTTCTTGTAAGGAAGGACAAGCATCTGTTTTATGGGTTATACTTTGACAGAATTCACACGCCTTCACTTGTTGAAGCTATGATTGAGTGGTTTTGGTTACTAGTTTAGCAACCAAATCAGTAAGTGCAACAATCTTTTTATCTATTGTCGAGCTTCCAACTGTCTCTCTATCAGCATTAGCCCTTGCTCTAAAATCTTGAGAACTTTGGGCAGAAATTTCTATCAGTCTCCTTGCTTCAGTAGGAGTTTTGTTCGTTAGGGCGCCACCACTTGAAACATTTATTCGGTGGCATTCTTTGGGTAGCAACACTTCATAATGATGCAGAATTAGGAGGTTTTCTACTATCCAATGGTGTGGACAACTTGCACATAAACGTTTAAAACGCTCCCAATATTCACTAAGGTTTTCCCCTACCTTTTGTCTAATCCCGAAAATTTCTTTCCGTTGATTCGTTGCTCGGCTTGATGGGAAATATTTATCAAGAAAAGCATCATGCATTTCTGCCCAGGTATTGATTGATAATGACGGTTGTTCATATAGCCAGTCTTTTGCATAACCTTGTAAGGTGAAAGGAAATGCGAGCAGTTTCATTATATCTACCGTTATACCTTTAGGATTTGTCGACTTGCAGATTACATGCAACTCCTTCAAATGTCTATGCGGGTCTTTACCAGCTAGACCGTTAAATAAAGGGAGTTTGTTCAGAAGGCCTGAATTTAGCTTGAATGGCACATTCAGATTTGGCAAGTTTATGCAAAGAGGTTCTTCCTCTATTGTGGGAGTAGATAACTCTCGAAGAGTTCAATTTAAATTTTGCACAGCATTATTTGCATTGTGTTGATTGTTTTATGCCATTACAAGATTTTCAAAAACAATAGGAGTGAAACTCCTTTCTGTTTGAACGGGTGGAGAAGAAGTTGAAGGTGTAGAACCTGAAAAAGGAGTAGAGCTTCTTATATGAGGAGATTCGGAATTAGAGATTAATTTCCTAACTTCAGATCCAGTTATCCTACCACTTCTTATATTCATAAAAATTCATATAAACTTCTTTTGATTTCAAGAAATGATTTTTTTTGTTTATTTTAAAAATATTTAAGTCCTTAAAATAAAATTCTTTTTTTTAAACCTAGAATAGAAAACTATCAAGTTAAGTTTGGTTGACTTGACACACGTTACCGATTCCTCGGCAACGGCGTCAAAAATTTGATGTGAAGCTGGTCAACGTTGTAAATATGACTGCTTCCATGTTCGTCGCAAAACATACAAATTTGTTTTTACCCACGAAAGTTACTAATGTAGATAAGGAAACAGGGATCGATCCCATAGGGAATGGCGAATGTCGACCTAAACACAACTTGGAATAATTTCTGTCCTAAGGAAAGAAGGTTAAATATAAAATGTGGGGGGGGGGGGGGATTGTTTAAAATGTTTAAAAGGAATAAACTAAAACTAAACTAACTAATCAAAAGAAGATAAAATAGAGCTAGAATGTAGAGTGGTTTACTTTAGTTGGGAGAACTGTAGGGACGATGGTTAAATCATTTTGAGTCAATTAGATCAATCATAGATGTTTCTGAATTTTAGATATAATGATTAACATGGAATGGTTGTAATGAATTTTGGCATAACTCACTACGTTCCTTAACTTCTAACTTCCAATTAGCTCGGATAATTAAACTAACTCAATAGATCTAAATCATTTCAATTAGCCCAAACATGATTTAATCAAAATAGTTGAATCGTAACACTGAACTAACATTCATAACAATCATAACAATTAGCTTAAACTAGTCATGTTACATGCATATGAAACCATTGATTGTATATGAAAATTAGCTTATATCATATTATATCAATTAGCTACTCACTAAAACCACTTAACGTGATTTATAGCTTTAAACTATGTATATTAGGTGATCAATCTAGTAAACATAGGTTGTATGATAATTCTAACAGGTTTCATGCAACATTTTCATCATTAAACATCCCTGGTTTCAATCATATACTCAACATCTCATGATCTAAGGTCATCAAAACTCATCAACACATCCCTACTAATGAACTGCTCACACATAACATCAAATTAAGCATGGAATGAAATATGACAATGTAAAAAAACATTCTACAGAGTCAAAGTTACTGTATTAACTCTTGAGGCACATGAAACGACAATGAATCATGAAATCCAGCTTTTTTAAGCTCATGACTTTTCTTCATCCTTTATTTTTGTCCCTTTTTGTTCCAAACTTCGCGCCAATCTATCAAAAATATGAAAACGCAGCAGTACCAACATTCCAAGACAAAGAGACGCTATAAACATAAAATAGACAATACAAGAGGAATAAAACAAATATCTAAAATAAAGAAATGATGTGTGTTTATGCCCACATCAGTGTAAGAGCCGTTTAATTATTTCTCTAAGAGAAACCCAGATGATTCCTTGCATTGTTGGGGGTTACCACCTTGTTGAGGTCATTCGTAACCTTGCCCATCGTAACCTTACCCATAAGCTACTTGTTCCATGTTTTGAGCTTGAGCCTTATTCACTTGCAAATGACACTCGGCGTGATCATGAGATCCGCCACAAAGATCACAAGAAGGGGGTGAAGATTGTATAGAAGTTTGAATAGGAGATTGAATAGAATTTACTTGACCTTTTGTAGAGCCTGAAGCCAAAGCGCTCATTTGCTTTGTACGAACATCCAATTGCTTCCTAATAGAGGACACATGATTTAGCTCAATCACGCCCACGGTTTCATTAGAGTTTGACGTTCACCCGACCATTGATATGAGCTATCGGTCATGGAATCCAAGAGATTGCAAGCGGTATAATAATCAAGATTCATGAAAGATCTCTTTGCCGCCACATCAAGAGAAACTCGGAGTTCATAGTGAAGTCTCTTGAAGAAACTTTCCATTTGCATACAATCAGGCAAACCATGATGTGGGCACTTTTTGAGGAGTTCCTTAAAGCATTCCCAAGCTTCATGAAGAGTCCCCATGTCATATTGAGCAATGATCATAATATCGGTTTGAAGCTTGGCCGACTTGGCTGGCAAGAAGAACTTTGCTAGAAATTTTTGAGCCATATCGGTCCAAGTGAAGATTGAGGCAGGAGGGAGTTGAAGAGCCACTCCGAGGCCTTACCCTTTAAGGAGAAAGGGAAGAGAAAGAGCCGATAAGCCTCTTCGGTTACCCATTTAACCTTGATTGTGTTGGCGCGCATAAGAAACTTTGCAAGGTGATTGTTAGAACACTCGTTAGGGTGCCCACTAAAGGGCTCCCCATGGATCATGTTGATGAGCGACGGCTTGATCTCAAAGTTCCTTGTGTCGATGGGAGGTGTCACAATGGCGCTATATTCATTTAGTACCTTTGGCATTGCTTGTTCTTTCATAGATGGTAGAACCAGTTAAGGAGGAGGAATACCCACCCTAACCGCTTGCACCGCGACTTGGATGGCGGCTTGAATTTGTGCTTGGATATTCTCCATTGGGTTTAGAGGGAATTGAGGAAGAGGATTGAGGTCGCCTTGTTGATTGTCTTAAGGTTCCATTGAGGTTGATGGAGTATGCGAGTTGAACTTGTGTTCCTTGCGGATCCTTTGGAGAGTCCTCTCGATCTCGTGATCAAGAGGTAATAGGGGTCCATGAGGCAACCTTTGCATGCAAAAGAATGTCACTTACAAGAGCAACAAACACACACACAACTTCAATTGGAATCAAAGAATCAAGAGAAGGCAAGAGTAGAGAATGAAACAAAGAATATAAAAATGTTTAAGCACAAGATAGCTATTGACTCCAATGGTAGAGATTTAGATCCCCGGCAACGGCGCCAAAAACTTGTTTGACGACTAGTAAGTAGCGTCAAAACGCAAGCGTATGTGTCGTGTAGCAAGTAATAAGTGAGTAAAAGATATCGTTCCCACGAGGATCTAGTATTCTAGCAATTGAAGTATGGTAGCTAACCTTGGGTCAAATAAGTTGAGTATAGATAGGTTTGAATGTAAAACTAGTTCTACTAACTAAATAGCTACCTAACTTGAATAGAGTCGAGTCTAAGATATGGCAGAAGAGAGGAGTTGTGATGTCGTCTTCCGGTTGTGTGTGTAGTTGCTACCTATCCTATCCTTCCGGAATCAATACGTATCCTAGATCATACGACAAGTGACCAAGTCATCGAAGCATTAAGCATAACCATAGACCTAAATCGCAATCCGAATCAACTAGACTACAACAATCACAACATTCCACACAACCTTCCAACTGTCACAACCCCCACAAGGAGTTTAGCTAATCATGGTGAGATCAAGACAAATCATCAAACACCTCATAAGCATGATCATCATCATCTACACAAACTAAAGTGAAGATCACAATTAAACCAAAATGAGATGAAACAACCACAATCACAAAGGAATTTGATAGATCCAATCAAGATCCTCTTGTTACCAAGCACAATTCTCCACCAAAATCTTCCAAAATGAAGTCCAAGCCCTAAGCAAATTAGTATTAATCTCGCACAAAAGTGTTCTCCTATCAAAATTAAGCCTAAGGGGTCCTTTTATACATAAATCGATGAGGGGTTCATAGACACGCGCCCGGGCACAGTATACAGAAGCGTCCGGGCGCTTTGCAGTGAATTTCGAATGGCAAAAGGGATGGCGCCCGAGCTTGGAAGAACAAGGCGCCCGGGTGATTTACATTCTACATCCCATGGCTTCAAAACCACTTCGTTCCTCCATCCTTCGATCCGTAAAGCTCCTAGCTCGATCATTCTTCCTTGATGCATCTTTGTTCGTCCATGTAATGTCTGTTTTACCTACAAAAACATAAACACACATCAAAGCTCACTCATGTACCAAAATCGAACTAAAATCTCAAGATTAAAATGTAAAGATGCCTAGGTATATAGCAAAAGTAGGATCAAAGGATGAATGATACGAGCCAAACATGGAGCTTGGTAATAAATGAGTGTAGGAATCATCATAGAGAATAAATAATCACGTCCCAATCCCCATCAAAGCATTGTGCTTTCAAAAATAAGGATCCTAAAACATAGACAAAAGCCATCTCTCACTAAAAAGCCACCCTTGTTTAGGGTTAAAGAACAAATAAAGACGGATTTTTTTTCTTTTTTCTATTTCAGGTTTTTTTTAATGAAATAAACTTGTACATAAGCAATACAGTCTCAACCACAACTTTGCACTATATACGTACGTGCATAACCAACCAATTACATATCAAATGTCTCACACCATCCCAAAAACATGTCTTTGACTGTCATACATAAGGGTTTGAAAAAGGTTCTTTTGTAGAGTTAATCATATGATAAGAAATATAGCTCATCATCTTAAATTAGAATGTATCATATAAGCATCATCATCTCGAACATATATAATAAAATCAAAAGGGAAGAAAAGGGATAATATGTAGATAAAGGAAGGCCTAATGGTTATGGAGACAAAGAAAGGGAAAAATATGATTTATATGCACATACTACTCGGCTTCAACTCTGATGCACATAACATAGTCACGACTTAACTATTTGCATTATAAAGGTCCAACTAAACCGTTCACCTCACATCCCATGTTTAGTTTCATACCCCCCGCATATGACTTGTTAACCAATAAGTCTAATGATATTTTCGATGAAATCCGGTCGTGTAATCAAGTGGGTAGTCATCTTAGGCTATCCTTATTTTTAGTATGACACTTTCTCAATTCATTGCTTCAAGTTTAAACATGTCTGATTGTTCCTACAAATCTTGTGTTTTCCTATTGTGCAAAAGAATTTATGATATTTTCGGGAAAAAAAATATTTGTTATTTATGACTCAAAAGCGATACACACTAACTAAGCCTCAAGAAAACATAAAAACTAACTCAAAACTGACTCAACTGAACTGTTCATCCCCCCCCCCCCCCCTCCAAGCTAAACTCTCTACATTGTCCTCAATATATAAAACAATAAAGCACAAGGACAAAAAATAAACAGAGAGCTTACTTGAGGAAGGATTCCAAGGATTTCTTCTAGGAATTGAGTTTGTCTTCAATCTAGCTGTTTTGATCTCGTATTTCATGGAGTCTCAATCTGATATCTTCCACAGAATGCATCATATCTCCAGTGTAATCTGATATCTTACACGCTTCAATGGACATTTTGGAACTTCTACCTTTACGTTCTTAGCTGCTTTGCTCGTACTTGTAGGAGCAAAAGAAATAGGTTCAGCTTCATAAGGAACATCATCATCTTCTTCATCAAAATCATCATTCTTCTCATCCTTGAACTCTTCTTCACCTTTTCTTTACCTGTCTTACTCATGGGAGGATTCATAAGATCCATGAAAGCACATCTCCACATAGGAGGACAAATCAATGATATCATATTACTAGGCATATCAAATTTTTTATCAGGATTTGAATGGAAAGGAAGCAATTGAGTACCATTTGAAAATGAAAACTTTGACGTGGTCAAAATAAAAGCTTCATCTAATGTGCTCACATCAGGACCTCTAACCACTTTATCTTTAGAAAAATCATAACCAAGTTTTTCAGCTGTAGGAGTTAACAAACCCCAAAAGGCAATTACTCCTTTTTTTTAAAGAGCGGATTTATACCAACATCTCGCCATGTGAGAGGTGGTATCTAAGTTAGTTTTAGTCATCATAGCAGATTTCTTCTTTTCTTAAGGTACTTTGATTTGTGATCTTCCAAAAACAGTAATACTCATACAACGTTGAAGATACCATAGAATTGGATTGTGAATCATAGAGGCTTTAGCTAGTTTAACATCAAAGTCATTTCCGCCAGAAATATTAAACTAGAAATCGTCAAAATCCCATGTAAATTCGTCAAGTTTTCTTCTATCCCCATCAGTCACACGATGGTATACTTTGTTATGCCATTTCAAATCAAATTTATAGCTTTTACCTTCAAGATGAAACCATATTATACCTATGTGTTGCTCATAGCCTATCATGATGCTAATTTCAACAGATCTCAAAAACTCAAGCATTAAAGCTTCATATGTAGGTCATCTTACTAACATTAAAGTATTCCATTGTATGTTACTAATGAGTTGTAAAACATGTTTTTCAATTTTAAGGTCTTGAAGAATATTTAGATCCAAGTATTTGGTTTTGACAATACCTTTTGTGAGAAGATAATTGTACCTCTATTCTTGTTTCGCATCTATAAAATCAATATTGTACTTGTTTGGTTTACAGATGGTGGAAAGAATTGTTCAATAGGTCCTGGTGCCGAATTACCATTCTCCATCTCGCACATAACCCTTTCACTGTATCTTTGCTTCTTTTTCGTAGGAGCTATTGGTACCTACAAAACAACAAAACATAACACAATCATGCATATATCTATCATAAAAGTATCCTATCAACCAAACTAAAGATTTGAATCATAAAAGCTTACGACTTTATATGAGATCGATCATGAAAACCGTAGCAAATCATCAAATCTTCATATATGTAACATCTAATCATCAAAAATATTCATATGACACATAGAAAAGACCAAATTCCCTTCTTTTGATATATAGATGATCACATTCTCTTGATCATATGTGAAAACAATTACAAACACAAGAGATTTTAGAAAGGGATTGATGACGTTTAATCGATGTTTATATATTATGATTTGAAGCAAAACGATGTTGTTGAGTCAAACCCATGATGTATAGAAATTGAGTGATAGGCAAACTCTGGTCTTAGAATGTCCCAATATGTACTAAGCCTGAGACTCGTCTACTTGGAAAGTGAGCCTGCAATGGGTGCGTAGTAAGGCTGGTTCAGAGAGGAGTACAGAAAGGCTGGTTCAGAGAGGAACGCAGTAAGGCTGGATCAAAGGAATGCAGTGAGGCTGGCAGCATTGAGTTCATGAGTAAAGAGACAACAAGGCTTGGGCATTTAGGATTCTACAGTAAGGAATGGTTGATCTTGGATTACTTTTGGTTGAAGAGGGTTACTGCACCAAGGCAGAAAGACAGTAAGGTCGAGTTCGACAGAAGGGTCCAGATAAAGGAAAGCTTGATCCTGAATTGCTTCTTTGAGGTTACTGCAGTAAGACTAAGGGAAAGTAAGGCTGAGTTCTACCACAGGGTTCAGAAGAAGTCAAAGTTCATGTGTTTCTTTTTGTGTTGTGTCAGCATACTTTTCTGCATCAACACCAGAGGTTCCACGATGGCATGAAAGTGTCGTTGAAGAAAGAATGAGCTCAACAATGACTAGAAATTAGGGATTGCCTATAAATACAGAGGAAATGTGATGTGTATGAAATCACACATCATTTCGTTGTTCTAGATGTTTGTTTTTATTCCCTTTACATTGCCTAAATTGCATTTTAGGTGTCTTTTAGCCTTGGAATGTTGGTACTTCTGTATGTTATGATTTTATGGCAGATTGGCATGGAAAATTGAAGTAAAAAGATGAAGAATCGCAAAATGGAAATTCA
>JAOVYX010016986.1:0-23254 GCA_035668315.1 Drosera spatulata | reverse complement strand
TCCCCTTCCCCTTCCCTCCCCCTCAAACCAACTCCGACAAAACCCCCCCGGCGGATCCAACTTGAAAAGCGAGGATACGTGGACTACGACAAGGGGGAGCACAACGTGACCCCTTTCGTGTCCGGGATACGCAAAGACGGTATCCCGCGACACTTCAGGGACAGGGTGTCCAAGGAGCGGTTCCAGAAGGACTGGTCCGTGACGGAGGTGGTGGAGAGGGTGTTGGAGTTGGGGAAGGAGGGCGATGTTGATGGCGTGTTGAATCGGTGGGTTGGACGGTTCGCCAGGAAGAATTTCCCCCTGCTGATTAAGGTGGGTGGGTTAACGGACTCTAGGGAAGGTAGGATTTGAATGGGTGAGCTCAATGTCACACCTGCTGTGACACCGTGTCGAGGAACCGACCCTGTCAAAAGTCTGGACGGATGGAAGTGATGGTATAAGACACAAATGTATATGGAATATGATTATTCCACACCACATTGTCAATTGGGTTTGAGTTGGAAACCCTATTAGGCCCATCGGATCAATCATTTTGTGTTGCCCAAATTACATGTCCACGCTTCGAGAGAGGCATTCGTGTGTGGGTGTGTTGTGAATAGAGTACTCGCATTGGAATTTGAGAGCGGAAATCAATTATCTGTAAGATCATGGGTTGTTTCACTCATTATCAATTGGAGCTCAAATTCCCTCATTCCCCATTCATTTTGTGAAAACACAGATATTGATGTGCGTTGCAGTTTGTGGTTGGAACGGATCTTAACAAAAGCTAGACGTTATTAGATTATGATATTGCTAGTATTTCAACCGTGTGTCTGTTATGCGTGTAGGAGATCACCAAGCGAGGTGCTATCGAGCATGCAATTCAAGTTTTTAGCTGGATGAAGAATCAGAAGAATTACTGTGCTCGTAATGACATATACAATATGATGATCAGACTACATGCCAGGCATGGTCGGGTAGACCAGGCACGTGGTTTGTTTTTCGAGATGCAAGAATGGAGGTTAGCTGATCCTTATGTGACCGAGTTAGTTTTCCATTATATTTTGAAGTTCTTAGACCTTGTCCTATGGAAGTTCTGTTTGCTTTTTGTCAGGTGCAAGCCGGATGCTGAATCATACAATGCTCTTATCAACGCACACGGTCGAGCAGGTCAATGGCGTTGGGCAATCAATATCATGGATGATATGCTTCGTGCAGCTGTGGGTATTTGTATCTTCTTGCCTTATCAAATTTACTAATTTTTTTGATGTGAGATTTCCTTTTTTTCTCCGTATGATTGTTTTTTACAGTTGAAGGCTTCGTGATGTTTTCAACAATCTATCTTCTTTATAGTGATGTATTGGATGAGTCATGAGACTTGCCATGCAAGCCAGTTACTAGCGAAAAAACTCTTTTGTTTCATGTTTTCCATGAGCAATTCTGTGATGTAGATAGGTGTTCATTTGTGAGCAAATGCTCTGCATCTAGCAGTGTTTGTTGAATGTTTAGTTTAACCCGTCTCAGAAAATAACCTCTATTTACCTCTGACTCAGAACACCTTTGCTGCCTCAGATTCCTCCTACTCGGGCAACGTTTAACAACTTGATAAATGCATGTGGATCGAGTGGAAACTGGAGAGAGGCTCTCAAGATCTCTAAGAAAATGACTGATAATGGAGTCGGACCAGATCTTTATACTCATAATATAATATTATCTGCCTACAAGACAGGAGGTCAGTATTCAAAAGCATTGTCCTACTTTGAGCTAATGAAAGGTACACAAATACGCCCTGATACCACAACCCTCAACATTGTGATACACTGCCTCGTAAAGCGCGGTCAATATGGAGAAGCAATATCTTTTTTTAATGCAATGAGAGAGGAGGGATCGGAATGTCCGCCTGATGTAGTAACATTCACAAGTATCATTCATATGTACTCAGTCTGTGGTCAGATAGAGAACTGCTCGGCAGTTTTTGATACAATGCTTTCTGAGGGGCTAAGACCAACCATTGTTTCGTATAACGCTTTACTTGGAGCATTTGCTTCTCGTGGAATGGCTGAGGAAGCTGCGCAGGTTTTCAAGGAGATTGAATTGAGTAGTCTGCGGCCGGATGTTGTGTCCTATACATCTTTACTCAATGCCTATGGTCGATCCAAGCAAACTGACAAGGCAGTGGAAACGTTTAATGTGATGAAAAGAAATTACTGCAAGCCAAATATTGTCACATACAACGCTCTGATTGATGCTTATGGCTCCAGTGGTTTGTTAGTAGAAGCTGTGGAAGTCTTGCGTGAAATGGAAAGGTATAATATTCAACCCAATGTTGTGTCAATTTCTACCCTTCTGGCTGCCTGCGGTCGTTGTGATGAGCGTGCAAAAATTGATTCAATACTTTCTGCTGCTAAAATGCGAAATATTGAGCTGAACATAGTTGCCTACAACTCAGCCATTGGAAGCTTCATGACCTGGGGAGACTATGAGAAGGCTTTCGCCTTGTATAAATCATTACGGGACAAGAATATCAAACCTGATACAGTCACGTTTACAGTGTTAATAAGCGGTTGTTGTAAGTTGTCGAGGTATGATTTGGCTACTGACTATCTACATGAGATGATGGATTTGAAGATCCCTCTCTCAAAGGAAGTATTCTCATCTGCAATAAGCGCTTACAGTGAGCAGGCAAGTGCACCTCATGTTGCCACTTCCTATGTTTTATGTTTGCTAATTTTTCATGCTGATTCTAGAAAGTCGGTCTCTTCATTGCATCCTAGCTCTCATATTCCCTCTGTTTCTTTCTCTTTCCTTTTTTTTTTTCTGGATTTCTGGCTGCCTTTTTCCTTGTATTTGTGTTCTGTCATCTCTTTGTAATAATAATGTCACCATCTTTCTTTGAGACTACAGGGACAAGTCAAAGAGGCGGAATCAATGTTCACTTCAATGAAGATGGCCGGTTGTCATCCTGATGTAGTGACATACACGGCAATGATCCATGCTTATGGTACTGCAGGTGCGGTTTGAAACTTGGAAGTTTTCATGAAGGTTCAAAGCGATCATTGAACCTTCTGTTAGTAGCTCTTTTAGGCATCATGCTTATGCGCTAGATCTAAATTAGACTACAAAATGGGTTCTATATATATGAAGCTCAAGCTCTCAAGTTGTGAATTTTCTTGTATGAATCTGTGAGTGCTGGCTTTCTACAAATTCTGTTTGAGTCTTGAGTGCTTTTGGTATCCTGAACCAAACTTGGCATGGTTTCATTTCGCAGAGGACATGGATAAAGCAGTTGAAGTTTTCCAAGAGATGGAGGCAAATGGTATCCAACCTGACATAATTGTGTGTTCAGCAATGATGAGGGTGTTCAACAATGCTGATCGGCCGGAGAAAGTTCTTGAAATGATGGAATATATGAAAGACAGAAATATTCAGGTCACCGATGCTGTATACTTTGAAGTCGTCAGAGCATGTACCAAGTAAGTTAAATTCTTCCCTCACCACAACTGTGGCAACTTGGGTACTAACCTGCCAACCTGTTGACTTTGTTGATTTCTGTTTTGGTGATTTTACCATCAAAAGGAAATTCGAGATGGGGTTTTGTAGCTATTTTAATTTTTAAGATCTTGTATTGCCTGTCGGAGCTATTTTAATGTAATTTGTGCTCATCTAGTGAGTTATACCCTTGGCGCACTTGTTCTTGTTAGTTGAACTTGAGAGTGCTGAACATTGGTCTCTCTCTCTCTCTCTCTGTTCGGCATAAAAAATAATATAGACAGTAGAAGGTGGTCAGAAATAATATAAACAGTAGCAGGTGGTCTGGTTTTGCAATTTTTTCTTCCTTGCATGACATTTTTCTCAGCACCAATCTCAGCCCTTTGTTTCTGATTTTTCATTGCTTGGCTATCCTGTTGATTGTAACTTTTATGATGTTCTTTGCTCTGTAACCTTCAAGTACTAATTAGCAACATTTTGAAGGCTTCGCGACTGGAGAACGACAATGGTCTTTGTTGAAACGATAGAGACTTCAATAAACAAACTCTCTGTGGGGCAATTGAACCAGATTCTGCATCTGCTTGGTAAATCTGGTAGATCTGATGCTATGATGAAGGTAATGATAGAAATTTATCCTTGAACCTAGATGGTTAAAAGATGATGGAACGTCACGCTTCAGTCGTCACTCATGTTGTGCATCTTTTTGTGCAGTTTTTCCTCAAGATTGTGGCATCTGTTGGTGAAATCAGCATCACTACATATGCTGTTCTCTTAAAGAACCTCTTGTTTGTGGGTAACTGGAGAAAGTACCTTGAGGTACTAGTATACTACTCATATCATACCATTCCAGGAATTGATGTTTCTGAATACGCCAACAAGAATATATTAACAGATAGTTACATAGTTGCGTAGTAGTACTATAATAGTACTTGTTGATTGTTGTCAGTTGCTTAAAGCCCAGATTAAGGTGTGCGGTGTTCCACATGAATCCTCTTTCTTTGTTCTGTACTTGATGATTGTCCATTCCAATCCGGTCCAACATAACTATTATGCCTTTGGCTAACCTCGTTCCATGAATTCTTTGGGTTCTCTGCATCCCTTCTTTTCTGTCTAAATCATCACGCCTCTTGAGATGTATGCACCATGTCATCACCATTCTGTATTTTACTACTCTTTCTTGTCTTCAAGTGATGTTGAGCTCCTTTGTGGAAGCATTCTCGTACAGTTGATTTTCACTCATTTAGGATGACTTCGGGATTCTAAACCTTACATCACGAAAAAATGCCCTTCATTTGATCATCTAGTAATCTCATTAATGGCAAATTTTTGCTGCAGGTGCTGCAGTGGATGACGGATGCTGGGGTGGGGCCTTCTACTGATATGTGCAGAAGCATATTGTTATATGCGGAAAGAAGTCTCGGTCCACAACAGGCGGCAGTCATCCGAGAACGATTGCAAAGGTATATTTTCAAACTCAATATAAAGCACATGATAATATTATCACACAAGAATGTTTTCCTTTCTCCTTTTTGACCTAAATCTCATTGATCTCGATTGAACTCTGCAGTTTCATGAAAACATAGATGCGATGGAGATTTTTTTTTTTTTTTTTTGGGTGAACTAAAACACTACTGGATGTTCCGGCTGCTCCATGGCAAATGAGTTAACAGTGCGTGATATTCAGCCAATGGGAGATTCACAGCTCAGGTGCAGGTAGCTTCTTGCTCCTATGGGTGTGAGAGTCTGAGACTATAACAATGGATACTGGTATGTCTTTAGGGTTACATAGCTCATTAACCTGAGCTTTTCACATGAAGTTTTGCTTAATTTCATGCTTTGTTCGACTTCCTGCTTGGTTTCTTCGTGCTGACACAAAGCTCTGCTGTGACAGATGGCTTGCATCCTCATTCATCAATGCAGTTATCTTGTTGTGAACGTTGGTGTCTAGCAATAATCATTCTGATTGCTGGCATCATGGCAAGTAGCACGCTTGGTTCTTTCAATATGTACCGACTAGTGATTTTGAGCTTTGTACTTTTAAGAGAATTCAAGTTCAGCCATAGACTAGACAGAAGTATACTGATGGTGTAGAGGGTTTTTGTAAAAAATGATATGTTACCAGTTGGATCGCTCTCCTTTAGCATGTGTATATATATAGTCGTATGTCGAATGAGAGGTATCACATTCAAATTACAGAATCATCTAAATTGATCACAAACATCACGTTTAACATAGATATCTTTGACGCACTCCCCCAATGTGCCATGGGAGCCGCTGGCCTAGGCCATCGGCCTACCTGATCGCGGATTGACCCTGCCCAGGTAAGTGATTTTTTCCGTACCTTCCTCTCCTCATTTTATACAGTACAGTGCCTCACATTCTTTTCCTCGCCACCGATGTGGGTAAGGTTGCTGAATTCTCTGTTTATCTATGCCAGTGGTGCTTCGATTTGAGAGACGAGGCAGTCGGTGTCGGCACTCAGAACCCATTTGATCTTCTATGCAATTAGGTGAGAGCCCTGATCTTGCCCTGAATTAGAGATTTGTTTTGGCGTTTGGCTTCAGTGGAATGGAATTATTTGCTTGTTAGGGTTTCCTTTGAATGCTGGCTTGATTGTTGTGATTTCGATGAAGTTCTCGTCGTGCTTCAGTTACTCGTGTGAATTCAAAGCTTGGTGTGCTGCTGCTGCTCTTGTTGTTCTATTCGGGTCGCTTACAGATAGGAACGGTTAATATGCATTAGACAAGTTGCAGTTTGATTGGCGAGATTTTGTGTGGATTATTGACATGATAGCAGGGGGTTTAGGACTCGTGAAATCGTGAATCAAGAGGTGGTCATTTGGTGTAGCTCGTTTTGTAGGTAACTTACCACTGAATTAGTTGATCTGGCGACTGTGAATGTGAATGTGTGCCAACTTAATGATTGAGCTGCCTGTGAACCACCGTATGAAAGTGATGAATTGAATTGTGTTATCTGGTTTTATGTTAAACTAGAAAAGAGAAGATCAAAAGTAGAACTAAAGGTTTTGATTACTGTGATTAGCCCTAAAATTGCAAGCTAGAAATCATCTAACTATGGAGAACAAAAGCTAGGCAGAGCATGAACGCTCAAGCCCCTTGAATGGGGCAAGGCAAGCGTATTGCTTTTGGAGAGAATTGTTCGCATTAGTTTGGCGCCTTAGGAGTCTGGGGTTGGAGGATGTCATAGATGCCTAGCAAAGTGCATTGTGCTATAACCTTGAAACAGAACTTGAAGCACAATAATCAGTGATTTTTTTGTGGTCAATAAAGCGGTTAAAAGATATACAACCTACGATATACTTGCGTGATGGCTGATCCTAGAACTACATGTCAGAAAACTATCTGAAATCCCCAAAAATAAACGTATAACTTTCAATGCAAGGGTAGGGTTGTGGAGAAGATAAGGTTCAACCAAGCACCAAAATTCAGTGCTCAAGCCTAACCCACGGGGGCTAGTGTCAGATGGATTAAAGACGAGTATAATGATAAATTTACAGTGACCTTTCAATTTTTTACGGGGTGAAAAGAAGTTCTCTTCTGTACACTTCAAATATCACAGATTCAATCTTCTTTTAAGCATAAGCATTCAGTCATATTCACTGTTCTATCTTTTGCATCCTTGATGGGTATCTTGAATCCAAAACTTAAGTACCTATTATCCCCCATGCAAGCACTGAAATCCTAGGCTTCGCCTAAGCATCGAAACTCTCCGCCACCATCTAAATTCGCCTTTGCACCTTGACAACTATACTGATGACAAAGGATCTTGAGCGAGCTTTGTGGGCGGCATACTGATTCTGAGTCTGACTTTGCTTGCCAATAGGGATGCCCTTTCTTTGTACTTTAAGGTAAGGTAGAAGAGTGCCCTGAAGCAAATTGCTATGAACATCACAGCTGCTAAGTCCCACCACTTGGAATGATATACCTGGCTCCCCAATAAGGATTCGACTATTGCCTCTCCCGTTAGTTTTGGTTGCCCTGGAAATAGAGGCTCAAACTCCAGTCCTAGCAAATCATTTTTAAACTGACCCTGCAGTAGAGAGAGCTTATTAAAATTCATGGAAACTTTCAAGGTACAGTATCTACTGGTTAAATGGGCGCTGCACTATATTTGATGTCTTATTTGGCTAGAAAATCTTAGTGGAAGTCGGAACTATTGTTATAAGAGGAATCTGGTTCCTGAAGCAGTCCAAGGGACCGTGAACTGGTTTTTAAAGAGGTTCATAGCACAAAACTCAAAAAAAAAAAAAAAAAAAAAAAAAAAAAAAAAAAAAAAAAAAAAAAAAAAAAAACTAAAAAAAAAACTGATGAACTTAGTGGGAATGCAGCAACACATGATTGATTTGATTTGGTAGAAGAAAATAGGCTTTTCTGTTTCCCATGGGTTGATGGCGATGCTTGTTAAGAAGATACTGCTACCTTATTTCTTCTGGATTTGGAAAAGAAACGAGGAGTAGGCTTGTGATTACCTCGACGGCCCATGATGTCAAAGAGATGTAGGACATTGGGTACCGCCAGAAGAACTTAGGCATCTCTGTGACTGGCCGTACGAAGATGGATGACATGATCATCATTCCCTGCAACACAAATATGGCATTTAGTTATCTATTCCTAATGTTGAAGAAAGTATGACTATCAGACGAGAGGAAGCAAGGGACACAATTTTTAATTGCTGAATTTGAGGCCAGTTAATCGTTTTGGTCCCAAATTTGAAATCAGGTCATACTGCTTTTCATCCTATTAGAGAAAACCATGATGTTAATAAACAGGATTTTACTGCTTACAATGCAACCAATCCCAACTGAAGCCGCCATTAAGACATGAGGTACGACTGCTGCGCATGCCATCATGCAACCCTCCATAGCAGCAATGCAGCCGAATAAGTTAAGTAGGAAAAAGGCATAGTACGAGAAGCCGGTTTGGAATTTGACCATGGAATAGATTATTGATGCACAGAGGAGTGAAGTTGCGGTCATGAAAGGAAATGTTGATATGAGATTAGACAGCACGTATATGGACTCGTCGTATTTTGCATTGTTTCTTTCATGGCGAATCACCTGCAGTTCCATTCAATGGACTCATCAGTTTCAGTCAATGAAGAAGTTGGGACTCCAAAACGAACCCCAGAACATAGGAAATTTCTGGGTTTTGTAATGTGATTTAGAGTTGTTACAAACCTTCATTTCTTCGATGAAGGATGGTATGCCTCCGAAGCACAAGACGATCATAAAGCCAAAGATGTACTTGTCACATGATTCTCTGGCCATTATGGACTGGTAGTTTGTCCCGGTATTGAGACACAGAGTGCCGACTGCCGTTGATATGAAAATGAAGAAGGCCAGCCTCAACCAAAAGTAGCCGAGATCTCTTTGCATGTTAACAAATGATCGGCTGGTTAGAGTGCATAGCTGCCTCCACTTGCAAAGCTTCACTTCCTTATTCGATTCAGGGACCGATTTTTCCTGCAGAGTCGTATATAACAGAACCTTAGATTTATTGGTATATTTAAGAAGACATTACGGTCAATGGAAACATAGTATCACCAAAAGTTACTCTATGTGCTATGGTCGAAATCAAGGGAAGAGTAGTTTTCATTAGCTCGAGTTGAAGATTGTACCGGAGATGAGATTTCCATGGTCATTTGTCTTGCTCGGATTGCATGCTCCGAACTTTTGTACTTGCTTATAAGAATGATCCTGATATGCTCTGCCTTGAACTTTGTTGACAACTCTGATGGCATTAGTTGCTCCTGCAGTGAGAAAATTAAGCGTAAACAATCGAATTCACGTTAACTGACAATATTGGATATAATGAGTTGAGAGTTCACAGATTGTGACTGCTGTTGGATGCTTGCCTTGGTCTCCATAGTCGAGAAGGTTGCTTGCTGGGTGTCGAAACCCGAAGTAATGCACCAGAGGAAGTGATCACTGGGACTTCTCCTTGTTGGACATGGGAATCCTGCTTCTTTGTAGAACTGCATGGGCATAGATTTCATCATTATATTCCTACGGATCATATTTGTGGTGCTCTTAGTGCAGCCGATCCTGTATATAGGATAAAGGCTTAGCTATGTTCTTTATTTGTTCTATATTGTAATGTTGGTACATGTTTCTGATTAGTCAATGCATAATGTGTCATAAATTATGTCTAGTTTTCCCAAGAAACCACATTTCAGTACGATGTTTCAGTTAACTATTATTCTGGCGTACGCATTTCCTATTTTTGCCTTTATGTTCATGGCCTGGTGCGTCGTGAAGCACCTTAAGTTTACCCTTCTCGGCCTAACTTTTCTACTATGTCTACCTTGCAGTGCTCTATATGACTATACCTTTATAGCTGAGGTAGCCTCTCCGAAGAAAATCACTTCTCCTCCTGAGAGGAGCATCAGATCATCAAACTGCTCAAACACTTCACTGCTTGGCTGGTGAATAGAAAACATCACTATCTTCCCACCTTCTGCTACCTGTTGTCAAGATGAAATCAAAGTATTTGAGAATATCATCTTAAGGAATCTAGAGACTTGTTCGTGCTTGCAAAATGAGAATTGATCTTCTACCCGTTTCAGTGCATGAACCACAAAATATGCTGCGGCACTGTCAAGTCCCGTGGCTGGTTCATCTAGAAACAGGGCATAAGGCTGTGTCAGAAGCTCAATGCTGATGCTAAGTCTCTTCTTTTCCCCACCGCTTATACCTCTCAAATGCCAGTTCCCTATCTTAGTATCTGCACAGTCTCGTAAACCCATATCTGTCAGCATATCTTCTACTAATATGCTCGCTTCATGTTTGTTCGTAGTAGGCGGGAGCCTCAGTTGAGCGGAGTACTGGAGTGTTTCTCTAACTGTTAGAGTTCCAAGGAATAAGTCTTCTTGAGGGACATACGACTGAAAGTTTCACAAAAAGAAGACGATTAGTGACCAATTCTAGTGATTACTAGCTGCATTATTCTAGTGTACTCTTCCTAGGCAAATTGCTTAGATTCTGATTAAATAGACGAAAAAAACAGTAAATCAACTTCTCTTTACATGAGAAAGGGTGAGGTTACTATTCCATTTCTTAGCTCATGACTGGTTAGTGCCTTGAGAAGCCAGTACTTTTTAGGCCATATTTGGTCCGCTGATGAAATGAACATGCAAGAGAGACTATTAGTGACCAGCTGTAATATCTTGTTAAAGGTCTTATCCTGGTCTGTTTGATTTTTATTCCTGTGCACCAAAATTTGGTTTTACATGGCATTTTGGCATATCGTCACTCTGCTGGTACTGAAACTAGATGGAACAGTGATCTGATGACTCATTTGTCCTTGCAGAAATTGCAGATGGCAATGATGGACTTACCACAGCATTCCGGTCTGTGCTTCTCCCTTTGAGTGAAACCTGACCAGACTGTTGCAGATGCGGTGATAACCTTCCTGTTGAGAGAAGACATCCAGATATAGAATCAAGATAATGTCCGATAATAATCGCAAAGAGGTCAGTTCTTGAATACTTGATCTAGTAGATGGCAGAAAAACCCTAGCTAATTGTGACGAAATGTTAGCTCTTAAGTAAAAGGACAGTCCCTGGCTTATTTGGGTTTGTGGAAACATGCAGATCAGGAGCCTCGAGTTGAACTTATGCTGAAACTGATGAAAATCATGCCCCCTTGATGATGATTATTGATTGCATTTAAAGCTTTCAGGTAAAGTTGATACAGTTGATCTTTTCTGGTCTTATCCAGCAATATCAAGTTCATTTTCATCCAGCTTCTGACAGAAAATAATACTATGTGATAGCTCTGGGAAACATGTTGACTGTCTAATAGTATTGCAACTTCATTTGGTAATTATAGATCTGACTCTTCGATCCTTCAGGACAAAGCTCTAATGTATTATCTTGGGACTGGTCGTGTTCTTTTTCTTATTTTTTTTTTTTTATAAGAAGGCATCTCCAAGGCCAACCAATGTGATGTACTCAATGAAATTAGTACTTCAGTATCGAGAAGTGGTTATTAGAGAATACAAACATGTTGCAACTGCAAGCGTACAAGACTCTTCAAAATGAAGATAAGGATCCATATGACTCTGGGAGATATCGCCTAGCGATATGATAAGAGACCTGCATGACGACAATCCGTCCAAGGTAGTTCAATATATGGAGACAGCACGAATGAAAGATTATATACCAGCTAAAGAGTCGAGGAAGGTGGTCTTGCCGCAGCCAGAAGGACCCATGATCACCATGGTTCTCCCCGGTTGCGCATATCCGGTGAGATTATCCAGCAATCTTCTCCTGATATGGTTCCTCGTCGGCATGTCCACCGTCAAGTCTTGCCACACCAAGCAATCCCTCTTCACTTGAAGATCATTCTCCATTTTGTTAGCTTGTTCTTGGTTTTCCGTCTTCTATTGCTTTGCTTCAACTGCTTCTAGTTTTCCCACCACTTCACTTGAATGAAGCTTTGTATGAGATATAATGTGCAGTGTGGTCTCACAGTCTCACTATATATCTGCATGTCCCTCAGTGTAGCTTGGGACCATATAAAGTGCTCATGATGCGAAGATTGTTATGAAGAACTTAATTATATAACCAATTAGCGTGTTTCGTGTGTATGTTACACATCATGTGCAAGATTAATTACGGTTATCGCTCTCTGTTGGTCCATGAGCGCTTAGGCAATCACATTGTTGTTCTGTTACTTGGAAAGTTAAGGTGGTTGTCTTTCGTTTGGTGTCGGGAAATGTCTGATTGAATTCGTCTAAAGAATCAATGGATGAGTTTCATGTTGAAAAAGTATTGCATCTATTGAAAAAAGTGTTGCATCTATTATGATTTGAATATTTGATTATCGCGATGTGAGTTTAAGGTTTGAACTAGTTGAAACTTGTTATCATAGCACAGATCAGTAAAATGTTTACAGTTGAAAAAACAAACATGGCAATTAAACCCTAAGGTTTATTGCATAAGGGCCTCATTATTCCATAACTAGTATTAGGATCATTGACAAATTTAAATGTTGTGTTTTGAGAGAGATATTTGATCAAGTGAATGAAACAGATTGTTAACTATCAAAGTGAAATTTTAAGGGTTCTATAAAGGTAAAAGGTAGTAGTAACACTTTTGCCCCATTCTACCGTAGTATTTATTGGTCTTGCAATTTGGCTCAACAATTTGGATTATGTAACTTTGAGAACAAGTGGTTGGGGTGTCAAATTCCTTAAAAGTTGGTGATAAATTAATTGGCCATGTTAATTGGTGGAAAACATTGATGCTTGGAACTTAGGCTAGTAGCTTCCAAGTGGTCAAACCCTTGCCTTTATCGCATCCCTAGTTAGATCTAAGAGTGGATAAAACGATGCTCAGTTTGTATGGTTACAGATTATTGTTTCTCGATCGAATCACATAATTATTATGAAGGGACACATAAGAAGCAAAGCGGATGGCGACAAACCAAACCTTCCAAAAACAATGTTATTTATTATCTAAATCGTAACAATCAATAAGATTGAGCTCAATAAATTTAACTATTGTAGTTGAGTTATTGATTTGCGTAGGTGGAACATAATGTGTGGAAGGGGACAGATGTATCAAAGTTAAAGTTCAAGAATGATTGTAATATGCATTTACTTAACTAATTGAGATTTAAAAAAATGATATTTTATAATGTATGTATGGAGGGAGTCGGCGAAGAAGAAGAAAAATCGATGCGAAAACGAGTCGGGGCATGTGAGGTGCATTAAAGGTCGATGAGCATTTCTTAACAGGTACCAAGAAAGAAGCTGGGAAATTGTTACACCTCGACAGTGCTCCTAATCCCGGAACTCATTACTAAGGGTTTATTTGGTAGTTTTGTCGTTCACTTTGAGTAAATGACGACATGGGCTACTGTCCGTACTTTGTCGCAACTCGCAACTTGTGAAGATCCAAACAAGCATAACACAACTGCACATATGCATATATCCGTAGAGATTAATCTTCGGAATATTTTGCTACTTGCAAGTTGCGAGTTCCCATTCCGTTTTATAATACATATTTTTTTCGTATCATAATATAAACAACGATTTGATCCAACGTGTGGATTGATGCGTATATAGAATTTGTGTGAAATTTTATAAAAAAAAATATTTTTTTGGTGATAGTAGGGTTTACTGTAACAATTATAAAAAAAACAGTAGATGCAATGTATCAAATGATGATTGTTTTGGTATTCTTTTATGTGAAAATATTATAAAATATAGTATATTATATATATTTTGGGACGGATCAAATAGACAATATTGTTTATATTATGGAAAAGAGAAAGTATAATTTTTTTTTTGAGTTGTGTCAATTTATTTACAATCTTTCCTCTTTCAATCAATGTTAATCTAAAAAAATCACATCAGTCATATTTTGCTATAATATATCTAATATCTCCTCTCACAACAATCTCATTATTCCTAAAAAATATTTTTTTTATCAAATTTCACAAAAATTCAACACGCATAATATAAATTTTCATACCAAATCAAACGGTTGTTAATATTATGAGATAGAGAAAGTACAAGTGACAACATCAGGCATTTATAACTACCAGGAAAATAATTTAGTGTCATGTAACAATGCTACAAAATAATTTTAATAGTGACTATTCTATTTGATCCTAAACTGTTCCGCATGACTTTCAATTAGTGACTATTCTGCTTGATCCCATCGCTATTTTAATTAAAGGTCTCGTTGCTGATGGACATTTCGCCTGAGCAATTTCAAGAGCTTGGCCGCAAGGGTCGTAATCAAATGTGAAGTGCTTTTCATGACGTGATAACGATCGCCTTAAATCGATCAAACATGATCCTAGACCGTTCAGTAAGCCTTTCCACAAGCGACTCTATTTGATCATTTCGATATGTCTCAATGAAGAAACATACCAAACATAGAGGTCGGTCTGGTATACACTTATCTTAAGCGATGTTGGCAACGATGGTGAGAGTCGCATTTGGAGTGAAGTGCTTCCATGATGTGAAAACGATCACTCTAAAACGATGAAACGCATGGAAACCCCAAAAAAAAAAAAAAAAAAAAAAACGATTTGACGAAGTCGTCTCATAACACAGGCGAAAATTACAAATCCACAACGAAAGTTGCATGACATAGTTATTGCAATGCAATGTGACATTGTCCTCCATGCTCTCCGTACGTGTGCCATGAATGAAACCCATACATAAAGCCATACTGTTTACGTTCAATGTTTATCCGTCCCCCACTTTCAATTTCTAACCTTTCTTGTAACGTCAAATAATCTAGACAACGAGATATCTTTGGCCAGGAACATTAGAGAACATTAGGAACCGACGTACATTAGCAAATAAAACGATCACAAGCGTAGTGTTTAGTGGTACTGTTAGTTTAAGGAAACACAAACATTTACGTTTCCGTGTACATCAGTGTTATGTGCAAATCAAGCATTAATACCTGTCCAAACCACGTACTTTTCATATAATCAGTGAATGCGTTTAAGATTACACGGTCCGAAGTGGTACTGTTAGTTTAAGAAACACAAAACATTTACGTCTCCTTGTATATCACTGTTATTTGCACATCAAGCATTAATACCAGTCCAAACCACGTACTTTTTCATATAATCAGTGAATGCGTTTAAGATTTACACGGTCCAAAGTGTTCACTCAAAAGCATATATTCATAATAAAAGTGGACCAATATTCCTCGTAGTATCATCGAATCTTAGCCCCGGCCGTGGTACTGGTCGGTGCCGGATTTACATGCCATTAACTGTTGCCGCAATATATATATATATTTCATTATGGGTTGTGAGTTAGGCCGTTAACAGACGGTTACGGAAGGGATAAGATTTGAGAGCCATATCGGACCGACGAATGTACCCATCAGCATGGTCAGCATGGTCAGGTACAATTCCGGAACCGTCGGTTTTAGGTCCAGTAGTACCAGCGTCAAATATCAAAACTTGAACGATATTTCAGCTGGGAAATTACTTCATACTTCATAATATTGTATCGCGTTTGCAGCCAATGCCTGTTTGTCTTGCGCGGACAAGAGAATCCGCGCCTCACTTCCAGCACCGGCAGTAACTTCTATAGCTTATACCCATCAGTGCTTTGGAGATCTTGTACTAGCTGTTCCAGTTGCTGCTAAAAGAACTCATTTTGGCTGCCCGTCAGTACATATCTCGTTGCTGATGTTTTGCTGTTTCCCAATCATCAAAGTCTTACACTTTAATTGTCAGTGGTTAGTTCATCGTCGTCGACAGGCGCAGTCCAAGTGGGCAGCAAAACCATATGAATATGCCCTCCGCAAAGAGTATGAACCCATGGTAACTTGCTTCATAGAGTGTGGAAAGCCCTACTAAAGGGAATGCTAGAGAAGTTCTGGAGCTTCACAGAGAGCTAGTATCAACTAAAAGGTCAATAAACTTGAAAGCGAGCAAGCAGCAATCAACCAACACGGGGAAAATCTGGGTGGCAGCAAAGTCTCGAATTATTCCTTCAACTTGGAGATCATCAATTTAACCCCGAAAAAGCAGAGGAAGAAAAACGCCTCGACTGGTACCACCTAGCGAACTTTACTTCCTATTAAAACATACCACCACTTCAACACAAAAGATACATGCTACCATTCTGTGTAATGAATGGTAGCGAAGTGTGCGAAAGTGGAACCAGAATAGGTCATGGTCCAAACGGTTAATCAGTCAAGAATCAGGCGATTGAGCGGCGAGATCAAGGTCTGCTTAATCAGGTAAAAAAAATCTATAACTATTAAGCCACATGATTGGCCTGAAAATTGGCTAATTAACCATAGTGTAAATCATGAACTCTTTTTTTTCCTTCCCTGCATTAGGAAAACGAGCCAGCATCTTAAAAACGGAGTGATTTTGTACACAAAGAGACCCAAACACAATAATCCTGTGTTCTGATGTCGAAGTCAATATCTATTTGTACACCATTTACAGTAGTATAATACTTCCAGATTAGCTCAAGAACACAGCATGACAACAGTATGGTTCCTTAATCAATTCATGCGTGATAAATTTGAGAACGATTTATTGGTACAACTCCATGGATCTAGGTGACAAATCATGTCCTACATCTAACCATGTTTATGAGATCTCAACAAATGAGTCAGTAAGAAATAGCAATATAATATATGGCAAGAAGTCTCCAATGTAATCGTATTTTTGTGTGGCCTAGAATGGACTCCGATTGCCATACAACTATTGCACAGGCCAATTACTAAGTTAAATCCGAAGAAGAATGGCAACAATGAAAACAGGGCAATATCACGGAAGGAGAGGAAGCTCGACTCTTCTGAAGGTGAAGAAACTCACCCGTCCATGGTCCACATGACCAAACCTTAACGGGATACCATTGGATCGTCTCTCGATGTCTGGGATGATTGCTATGGATGGTGGATCAGCCCTGAGAAGACAATACCAGGACAATATTAAGAGAGACTGAATAAAGATCCGGCATTCATAACATGAGGCTTTTTTCTTTTTTGGATCGGGAAAAAGCGGAGTACCGGAATCAAAATACGGGAGGCAGATTGCATAGCAATCTGAAGGCAAAGAATCACCTTCGTGATTTCCAAGGCCTCAAAGTGAATGCAAACACATAAGAAAAGGTATCTTTACCAGGTCAAGTAGATGTGAGAATCTGAATCTCCAGGAGAAGATTTTCTGAACTTGCTATTGGAAAGATACACGTCAAAAACTGGTCTCAAGTCGTCAATTTGCAAATCCTGAATCTGTTCAATAATCAGTTTCTCCTGCTTGCATGCTTCTCCTCCTTTTTCACCATTGTGTTCCGTGTAGTCTAGAGAAGCCGAGCGGTCTTTAATTGGCTTCAGACTCCATGGAACACCATGCCTTCCAACAATGAAACTAAGAGACTTTAAGTGCCCATAAACCTCGAACATCTCCCAATTGCATCCCACATTTCCGTCCGCAACCTTCTTGTACATGTATCTTAAAGGGAGGGATGCACCATTGCCATCTAGAAGAACCAAGGCCCCCAGTTCAGCTAAGAACCTAGCAGTGAGAATGTGAAAGAAGAGACAAACATCATAGACAAACAAACATTGCAACTTCATTGTCCTATTACTTTGATAATCGACCAAAGTTTGTCTATTTCAGCTTCCAAAAATTACAAACCAAGAAAGTTCTTAATCTAATTGCTTATTTGAAACCAGAGCAGAAATGACTGATGACATAACCTCAAAGATGCAAATAACCGTGGAAACGAATTTGAATCCTCTCAGATACAGCTTATATGTCGTCTTCATCAAAGATTCCAAATGAATTAAAGTAACTCAGCTAAGTAGGGAAGGAAAATAGATGAAAATTTCTGTGTAAACTAGAGGAAGGAAAAATAGATGAAAATTTCTGTGTAAACTAGAGGAAGGAAACATAAGTTCAACACTATTTGGAAAAAAAAAAAAGAAGAAGAAGAAGAAGAACTGGCACATACAAGGTCTCCTCAATTGACAATAGATCTTTCCACCTTGTGCGATCCCCATAGTGACGTGCATTTGACCTTTTTGCTCTATAACCTCAGCCATCCCAATCGCATCATTCCAACGAGCTCTACACTTGATTTTTCTATGAAAGATATCAAAATGAGCATTCACATTTTACGCGGGAATATTAATTAACAGAAACCACTAAGCTTTACCTACCTAGGTTGCAGCTTGGTTGATGACCCTGTTGTATAAATCAGCTCTTCATCGATGTCATGTTCACCACATGCTATTTCACTATCATACATTCCTATGGAAGAGCTAGAGAAGTCCTGGTTGTCCCTTGCGCCAATTGGAGAGGCACAATGACAACACCCTAAATGAAAAACCCCGAGAACATCATTATTGTAAACAAGTACTAAAATAATCTGAAAATGACATATTGTAGAAACCCTCATGGCTTATGCATAGCTAGTTGAATGCTAAAAAGAACAAGTTGAGAACTATACTTCCATCACTCTGCCCTTGTGCAGCATCAGGTCCTTGTTCAGACGATGAAGGTAGACTTCTAAATCGTGCCAGCAATAGCTACAAGAGTATGAACCAACCATGATATAACCAACAAGAAACTCCAAAAGAAAAATGACTCTTCATAGCCAGGAAAGATCCATACAAAAAAGTTACACAATTTGATTCCTACCGCAACAGAAAAGAATCTACAGAGCACAATGGATGGGGATCAGGCATTCATAATCTAATAGGAGTACGAATCAACTTATATATAAGCATCGGTCACAATTCAAAGATTAAGCAGCATGCTCAAGTATTTTTTATGTTATGTAAGCTATATTTTGGACGACCATGATTTACAAATCAAGAAGTACAAAAGATACACTTCAAAGATCGCATATTTGCACTGTATAAATGGCCAAAAATTAAAGATATTTGACTGCAACGTTACGATGAAACAATAGCTTGCTTTTTCCAAAACTTAATCTCTCGATAGAGTTGGTTCCTCAAAAAACAAATCAAAACATTAATGGATCTCCATGTAATTTATTTGACACATTTCAATTTAATAAATGTTATAATTATGTTAGGACAGTGAGGTTAAATAGGTTTGCAACATATTGTTGTTTCTTGCAACATTAATGGATCTCCATGTACCTATTATTGAACAAGTTGATCTAATATCTTTTACGGACAAGATGACATATTCTACTGTTGATACATGTTGATGAACTTTGTACCCTTGCAAGCTGCCGAAATGAAAATGATGGGTGTTGCCTTCCTGCCACTCTTACCCTAGCGCCTTGGCATTGATGGAATAAAACTGTTTTGGGGACTGCTGGCATGACCTTCGAAAAATCCTAGACATCGTGGTCACTTCTAAGCACATCAAGTGAGCAAATTTGATATCGAAGCAGATCTCAGTAGCAAACAGAACGAAGGACTTGAATGATAGCTGCTGGGAGCAACACGATTATAAAAGATCGACTATGTGATCAGACATATGTGATCAGACATATGTTTAGGCAAAGCCCCACGAAAAACCAACACCACAGCAACCTCTTGCCCTCTAGCCACAAACAAACACGAATTTAGACCTTGAAATTACATTCCTCATGTTAAACGTTTAACAAATTCGCAAAGCAAGCTGGAAATAGCTGCTACAAAACCGAGCCAAATAGTCCATCAACGGACAACTGACATAATTAACTACTCCGGGAATCATGCACTCCATTAGTGGCCCGAGGGCAGCAGGTGAAGGGAACCAGGAAGCGACGGCTGAGCATCACAGCTGAACTTTAGAGCTTTGTCAACCAACACACAGAGAGAGGCTTGTCGCATCTTCTGCTGGGGCAGAAGGGGACTCCCCTTTGTCCGGATAGGGCCCATCAGCTTCTATCTCATTGAGGAATTGAGATATTTGTGAGTCGGTCGGGGCCCCCCGGGGCATCATCGGATTGGATTCCGCATACCCAAACATTCTTGCCTTCACTGCAAAAACAAGAAGGAATGCAAGAGGCGAAGAGCACCCAAGCTTGACTAAGAAAGAAGAAAGGCTTTTAAAAGCCAAAGAGATTCCCACCTTTGAAAGCAAGTAATGGAATAGATCAACGTAACCAAAAGCCATAGAAAGATAATAGCATACGATGAGTAAAGGAAGAAGTCAGAAGACAATTGTCGAGATTCTTATTAAAAAATGAGACATTCCTCTTTTCTTGTTTCTCAATTTTCGGAGAATGCGGCGTTGTATTTTATTCGTCTTCTTAGGAACTTTAGGACTATCTTCCACCACTTTCGATACGATCACTTCCTCAGTCGCTATTTCACTGAATATGCTCGCTATGCTTTGCTATGCTTTGCTATACTTTGATTCCATTCTCTTGCTATTGGGTGCTATCATAATGGTCGTGAAGAACTAGCTAAGCAACCGCCGGTAGACAACGATAGCGCTCTCACACTGATAATCGAGATCTATGAAATAGGTGGATCCCCTGACCCGTCAGCAGTCTTCAATCCTCCAGCACGTGAACAGAAATACGACACAATCAAAAAGCTTGTACCAAAAGAGAAGTCGTTAAATAACATAATTGTTGCTGATACTGAGACAGTTCTTATAGATAATGTGCATGAGGCTTACGCAGCCGGTTTCATGATCGTAAGTCCAGGTGAGAATGTTGCGGAAATCCCATACTCTAAAATCGAGACTTTCTACAGTGAAGATGCCTACTTCTTAGACAGCTTCACGAATTTTCAAGTGGATGAGATCGGTCGAGTGGTCTCAGTTGGAGATGGGATTGCACGTGCTTATGGATTGAACGAGATCCAAGCTTTTAGACCATGCAATGGTGAAGGGAAGGATACTCGCCCAGGACGAGATGATCACCCGGGGATGAGTCGGATGACAGACGTAGTCACTACTTCTCACTTCCTCCATCATATTATGCCCGGGTGACGTAGTCAAGCTCTCCTTGAAAGAGTCCTCCTTAAAGAGTTCTCGCAACCTTCTCGTACAAGTCCCGTGGCCAATTCCTGTGCATATTGTTTGCAAGGAAATTTGCAATCTGCAGAAAAGACAAACAGAACTTCAGAACTGAGAGTAGCAGTCACTGATGAACCAATTTATTTTATACACATCAACACAAGCTCTATTTCATAACAGGTAAGGGAGCTACTTCCCGAGATGTTCGCCATTGAAAGTCAAATCAGACATTTGTAAGTCTGTTGACTTGGTACCATGTCACCAACTCCGAGAAGAGCAGTCAGCAACTTGGTATTGAGTCTAATGACTCGCTAAGTCAAGCAAAGAGCTCTCCAAGGCCATGTTGTTTTCGGGCTTAAGTCAAGTAGCTACTAGCTGTTCCACATTACAAGCTCACAACTAAGCTAGCTAGAGCATACCCACAAGGATTACTCATTTTACCTTGGTTCTTAAAGCACGAAGCGACCCGTCAGTGTCTGTCACATTGTCTAGGCAGGTTAAAGCTACTCTCAAGAGATCAGGGACACAAGCCTGAACATAGGGAGACAAATTCTGGAATATCTCAATGGAAATATCAGGTGCCCGTGGATCCAACGGAAGGAATGGAAGTTTAGCAATCTCCCTCAGTGCGTCTAAATGTTGGTCAGCTCTTGCGCGCTCATGAATGGACAAAACTGCCTCAAGTTGCCATAGAATGGTTTGTTGCTCCAGAACATGTTCCCTCGCCTGAAGACTGCAAATTATAAAAGGTGAGTGAAATCCTTTGGAAAACAGAAGGGAATATAGAAAATTCACTCTCTCTTCAAAAGACAAAAGGCCAGAAGAATTGAAACCATTACCTAAAAGCTATGTAGTAATAATCTAAATAAGGGGCAAATGCTTGAAGATGTAGGATGTGACACATCTTTTCAGGGGAAGGCTTTATGGTGGAATTTACTATTTTTGCTAACATGTATATCCTATCGATATCACAATTAGTTCATTTATTAATTGGACAAATACCCAAGATTTATAAGAATGCTGCGATTGTATATATACCCAACATTCTGCCATGAGACATGAATTTCTTTGGCTGACACAACACTATCATACAACATTAGTATTTTGCAAGAAGCTTGTTCCTATGGTGGCCACTAGATTCTTAGTTGCTATGAGATCGACAGTCTAGTCTAAGACTCAGAGTGCAAAAGAACTCTACTATGGCAATAAATTACTATTTGGTCATCATGCAGTATGATAAAGTATATAATAGTCACTTGAGAACATACCTGGTCTCCGGGAAGTAATTGCACATTTCTACTATCTCATTGCCCGAGTGTATAAGGCCCGCCGTTCGGCTCTGACCATCCGATCTACCACGCAATAGTGTAGAGATTGCCTCAGAAAGTAACTTGTTGACTGTATCTAAAGCCATGGCAAATGCACCCACTCTCCTGTGGATTTCTATAGCCTGAATAAAGAACCAAAGGAAAAAAAACCCTTAGCGATTGAAACTTGTCATGGTAGTCAATGTAAGATAAGAAAGCAACAAAGAGAAAAAAGAATATAAATTAAGAGAGAAGAAAGGGAAATTCGTGATTACCTTGTCATACAATCCAGCTTCTTGGCACCGGCGAGCAGCTTCAAGAAGGAACTGCCTCTTCGAGGTAGCATCAGGGAAAAATCGTCTTAATTCACCTTCCTCTCCACAACCTCTAGGCCCAAGCAAAAGATAAATCCCACCATCGCGTAACAACAATTCTGTAAGCAATTGATTCAGCATCAAGCTACGCTGCTTTTGTTGATCTAAACTTCCTCCCCCAGTCCATGAGATCTGTCCACCACCAACACCAGCAGCTGCTTGGACATAATATTCCAGTGCCATCGAAAGATTCCCAGCTCTAAGATAAGCTGAACCATACTGCCTAATTACGCTGGAAGCTTCTGCCAGGGCATCCATCGCTCCTAGTTTCTGTCCTGCACCACCACTTTCCGAGAGGATCCCACGATCTGCAAGTGTAATGGCAATGTGGACAGCATCAATATTAAACCCTTCTTCCCCAGTCTCTTTTGACAAATACAGGACCGCCGGTAACAACTGAACACTCAATAGCAACACATAAGGGTACACCAGGGGATCCTTCCCATTTTTCGTGTAGTATGAAGGCTCGAACTTATTGAGATACATCTGTAGATCATCCAGAGTATAAGGTACTGGGTTATCATTAAGGATAGATGCTGAAGATCCGCTGGGACCATCACGTACAGCACACAATTGGAACCATAAAAAGTCCTCGATGGTATTGAAAAGATTAGGCAAGTCCCTAATCAATCGATCAATCTGCCTGCGAG
>JAOVYX010016985.1:0-23255 GCA_035668315.1 Drosera spatulata | reverse complement strand
ATGGTGCTAATATGCATATACTGTAATGTAATTATAGACTAAGTAAAATATGTAATAAATAAGGAGTTTCCGCTGTAATAAATATTATTGGTTTATGTCTAAGTGGATTTTTTTTATTTCTATGCTAAACCGGTTAAGTAATTTTGCCTAGCTGGGGTGTTGAGACTTAGTGATAGTGACATCATTTGTATTATTAAGTATTAATATGATATGAAAAATCGGGGTGTTATAAATTGGTATCAGAGCAAGGTTTTGGTTAAGAAGTAAACGAAATCACTTAGGGTTAAGTAAATATTTTATGTGTATTTTGGGGATTAAATGAAATATTTAAGCTTTCTTATGCTTATACTTGGTTTTATTCTTATTCCATATCTTTGGACATGTTATTAAGATAAGTTTATTTTATATTCAGGATGGTTAAGACTAGTAGGAGCCAGGGATTCACTCCAAAGCGTGTTTCTAGGATGGTTCGTTACAAGAGGGCTAGAGTACAAATTGAGGTGCATCTCCATAAGATTAGGAGAGCAATTCGGACACTAAAGAGGATCGATGATAGCATACATCATCCCATATACCAAGTGGAAGCTATCTTTTACTCACTCTCAAATTATATTGACATGTGCTTTTGGGATCGATTTTATTCTGAGCTATTCCTTAATGGGGTGCCTAATGAGAAGAAATATTTCATAAATGGCAAGTGGACCATTGACTTTGAGTCAGCTGGCCGTAAGGTTGTTTATGCGTACAACCATTGGTGAAAATGAGTCTTGAAGAGAACTAAGGGGGTTTAGCTTAATAATGTGGTTTTATTTGTTAAGTATGTACTAAGTGTGCTCTTGTGTGACAAATTATGTAATTATTTGTAATGTGTGCAAGGATTTTAGTGTGGCAATTTATATACTTATCTTTACAATAAATGCATTATTTATCTATTAAATGCTATTGTTAATAAAATAAATCATCTTTATCTTTTGTTAATTGTCGTGGAGGTAACTTAATAGATATTGATTAATAATGTTTGGAATTACAACAACGTCAATGAAAATAGTTTGGATTGACATTTTACAAATGCTTAACTTATAGGGCAATGACATACATTGAAAATGAGACTATTCAACCTGAAGGGTCGACAGAATCGGTGGGCTATGCTACGGGAGCTCAGCCTGCAGTGCAGGAAGGGATCCATGAAGTAGCCGTGGGAGAACAAACCCCGAAATAGCCGCCCGATGACCCTATGATTGTGATGATGGAAGAGTTTCTAAGGATTAGGAGAAAAGTAGAGGAACCTGCTAAACCTGACACCGAGAAGTACTTCCAGAGGCTTAATGCATACCGCCCAAAACGGTTTATAGGAGATAATGATCCGACGGTTTTGGAAAATTGGTTTAGAGATATGGAAAAGCTATACAAGGCTGTAGCGTGTCCTAACTGAAGGTCAGCTTTGGGGTATATTACCTCGAGGGTGAGTCTAACAATTGGTGGACCACAGTCGCGGAATGAGTTGAACTTCCTAGCTTTGAGTGGGAACAGTTGAAGGAGCTAATTCACGACAGGTACTATCCTGATTCTCTAAGGGATACTTGTGTCACATAGAGGTACCTTCCGAGGAAGGTAAGGGATTGCCTAAAATCCCAATTGTGCGTGAGTTTCCAGACGCCTTTTTGGATGAAATACCAGGATTGCCACCCATTAGAGATGTTGACTTCTCTATTGAGTTAGAACTGAGCGCAACACCTATTTCCAAAGCACCCTATCATATGGCACCTGCATAGCTGAAAGAGCTTAAGACTCAGCTCGAGGATCTACTTGAAAAGGGGTATATTCGACCTAGTGTCTCACCATGGGGGGCTCTTGTGCTTTTCGTAAAGAAAAAAGATAGGAGTATGAAACTGTGTATTGAATACCGGAACAAAATCACCATAAAAAACCAGTATCCTTTACCTTGCAATGATGATCTTTTTGACCAGTTGCAAGGGGCTAAGGTCTACTCCAAGATAGACCCTTGTTCTGGTTATCATCAATTGCGTATCAAATCCACAGATATTCCAAAAACAACTTTTTGAACTCGGTATGGTCATTATGAGTTCGTTGTTATGCCATTCGGACTCATTAATGCACCTGCCGTGTTTATGGAATTGATGCATAGGGTTTGATAGGAATGTACAATCCCTACAGTTGTATAGAAATCAATGAACAAAACTTAGAAGTATTAACCATGATATTGTTAGTATGGTTACACTTAAAATTAGTTAGGTATCTGCAATCTAGGTCAGATGCTGGAGAGCACACGGCCACAGATGGAGAGCATTATGGGCCACCAGTTACAGACTACTGCAGAGAATTTTGGCAAGGCAGTTAAGACATGCATGGACAACAAAAGACCTACAAATACTTCAGGATCTGGGGTTAATCTCACAGACAAGGGCCAACAGAGCAATGCATAAAGGATTGCATCAGATCTGAGTGCAGACAAGATTGCAACAATGACTGGTTGCAGATGAGGTCTCAACGGTACTGAGTGCATACTGAGGTACAGCGTATTGGAGTGCAGCAGAGATGGTTGCTAAGGTTGGGGCAGAAGCATGAGGATTAATCACATCGAAGATTTGAGGTTGAGGGTGGCAGTACGAGGATAAGAAAAAGGTGAGCTGTCAACATCGGTGAAAGAGTCACATGTGACAAGTTGTCACCATTAGGTCAAGTACAGCCATGGGTTCATTCCCTCTGCCTATAAAAGGGGATCAAAGAGCTCAAGGAATAGTGTTATTGAACAAAGTATTGAACGTACAAAGCGTGCAAAATCAATCTAGCATTCAAACACTAGTCTGCACTATAGAACAGAAGTTGCAGCAGAGTCCAACAAAGGATCTGTGCAAAGGATCTAGGTTCTTCGCCTTTGACCAGTTAGCTAGCTTGTAAAAGGGTTGTCTTATAAGCCAAAAACAAGAAGTGAACTCTGCTCTTGAATTAACTAAACTGGTCACCAAGGGAAGACTGGACCAAGCTCTCGATTATCGGTTGATAACGAGTGTTTGAACCAGTATAAATCTTGTGTTCTTTACTTACTTTTCATTGTTTTGCATTTTTAGAACTGTTAGAAATCAATCACAAACGCAAACAGAGACAAATTCTCAAAGTATAAGTCTCTGCTCCAGACATCTCTGATAGTCTACAAAGGTCATCAGTGCATTAAAATCAACTATTCCGTTGTGTTATACTGAAAAGTTTTAGAACAACCTATTCACCTCCTTCTAGGTTGTACTTGTGGATCTCATAATTGATATCAGATCCTGACTTTCCAGACCCAACAGTTTTGAAAAGTAAAGGTCATTTCTTTTTATTTATTTCTGCAAAAAAGTTACTAACAGCTTATTTTATGAAATGGCTCCTCCAAAGCTACCCAAATGCCCAACAGTGGAGAGCCACAAACATGCTTTTTTGACAAATTCAGTCACTGGAAGCTAAGAATGCTTGCACCTCTGGATTCAATTGATGAAATAATGCATGATGTGATCACAGATTGGCCATATATTCCAAAGATGCCAGATCCAGTAGATTCATCCAGGGAAACAGACAACCCCAAGTCTCTCTGGACAAAAGAGGACTGGGATTTGGTGCTAGTGGATAAAAGGGGAAGAAATCAAATATTCAAAACCCTTGATGATGATATGTTTGAGATAGTGGTTCATACAACCACTGCAAAGGAAGCATGGGACGCTCTATTGCTCAGGAATGAAAGAACAAATAAAATTAGAGAAAATAAGAAGCATGTCCTAATGCAGTAGTACGATTGGGTCTCAATGAGATCCAATGAAAATTTGACCATCTTCTATGAGAGGTTCAATGTACTCATCAACAATCTCAAGACTTTAGGGAAGACTTTTGATAACAAGGAAGTCAACCTGAAGTTCATGAGATCACTTGGTGAAATCTGGGGAACAAAGACTACAGCAAAAAGGGAGTCCAGGGATCTTGCTAAGATGTCCTTGGCACAGCTGTATGGTGTGCTGCGTACCTACAACTTGGGAGTTGAGCAGAAGAGACAAATTGATGAGGCTAGAAAGAAAACACTAGCCTTTAAAGCTTAAGAAAAAATTCTGAGATCCATGACAGAAGAAGAAACCAGTGACACCTCATTTGCAAGTGAACAGGCAATATCAAAAAAACTTGCACTGATGTGCAAAGAGGTTCAGAAAGCTGTTCAAAAACAAAAATCTCAAGACCTCTGCAAAAGTCTTGCAGAAGGGAAAAGCCTTTGCTAAACAAAAAGAGCAGAAGAGTAAGGCCTCTGTTGCTCAAACCCAAGGGGATAAATCCTTGAGCAAAGTACCAGCACGAACTGGTGCAAAATACCACAATGTGCACATGGCCTGGAATCATAAGATTGGAGTTAACAAGAGGACATATAGACACCAGTATGCACAAAATTACTCAGTATGGAACAATAGTTCCAATACTGCATGGAGAAGACCATATCAGAAAATCATCTGCTCATACAGAATGCAGCAGAAGAGATGGAGAAACACTAGCAGACCGCCTAGAGGAATAAGACCAAAGGTCTACTGCTATACCTGGGGCAAATCTGGCCACAAATCATTCGAATGTTGGACCCCACACAAGAAAATTATTCAAGTATAGGTGCCAAAAGCTGACAAGTAAAGACCCATATTTATGGGTACCATGTACAAGTTTTCAATCCTTTATTGTAGGAATAACAGGATGGAACATGGTACTTGGACATTGGTTGCTCTGGACATATGACTGGGAATAAATTGATTCTGAAATATTTACAAAAAAGAAGAAGGACCCCTCGTCATCTTTGGAGGAGGTAAGGCAGGTAAAACTAAAGGTTATGGAACGCTTGGTACAAGTTCTTTAATCTATAGAGATGTAGCTTATGTCAAAGGTCTAGAACACAACCTGCTATCCATTAGTCAATTATATGACAAAAACTATGATGTTTCTTTCATCCATGATTCATGCCAAGTGAAAGACAAAGTCACCAAAGAAGCCAAGCTGGTAGAAACTAGCAAAGGAAATATTTATTCAGTATACTTTAATTCATCTCAGTCAACACAAATTACATATTTTTATACAAAAGGTGCTGAAGATGCAAACTGGCTATGGCATAAGAGATTAGCACATCTAAACTTCAAAACCATAGCTAAGCTGTCCTCAGAGAAACATGGTAAGAGGACTTCCACAAATCAAGTTCAAAAAGGACAAGCTGAGTAAGTCATGCCAAGAGGGAAAGCAGACTAGAGCAAGTTTCAAACCCCTAAACTCATCAGAATCTGTCAAAATACTAGAACTACAACACATGGATCTTTTTGGTCCAGTAGAAATAGAAAGTCTAAATAGAAAGAAGTATACCCTAGTTATAGTAGATGACTATTCAAGATATGCATGGGCAATGTTCTTGTATAAAAAGAGTGAACTTGTAGCCTGCTAACTAGATTCCTAAGGCAAATCCAAAATGTGAAGGGCACTGAATTAATCACAATTAGGAGTGATCATGGTACTAAATTTGATCAAACAGGAGTAGATAATTACTGTAATGAGCATGGCATTAAACATAATTTTTCAGCGCCTAGAACACCTCAACAAAATAGTGTAGCGGAAAGGGAAAATAGGACGATTATAGAAGTTGCTAGAACAATGCTTGCTGATGCTGATTTACTAAAAAGCTTCTGGACAGAAGCAGCAAACACTGCATGCTATGTCCAAAACAGGTGTCTTATACACAAACTGCATAAGAACAACCCCTATGAATTATGGAAAGGAAAGACACCAAGGGTCAAATACTTTCATGCTTTTGGATGCAAATGCTATATACATAACAATGATAAATACCATCTAGAAAAATTTGATCCTAAGACAGATGAAGGAACATTCCTAGGGTATTCCACAACCAGTAAAGCCTTCAGAGTGTATAACAAGAGAACACAAACAGTTGAAGAGTCAGTTCATGTTTCTTTTGATGAATCTTAAATATCCATGCGTGATGCTAATGTCTTTGATGAGGAATGTGCATGCATAAATGATGAACATGATGCAAATAAGAGTTTTGAAGCAGCAGAAAAGGATGAGCAGTCTCTACACACAAAAGGGAATAGTAATGTAGTAGAGCCAGAACAGCTCATAATACAACAACAACTAGAACACATCACTATTGATCAAGACAAAATGAGATGGATCAAGGCACATACACGAGATGACATCATTGGAGACAAGGATGCACCTGTGCTGACTAGAAGAGCAACAACTAGAGAGTGCCTGTCTGCATGTTTCATATCAGAAATGGAGCCAAAGATAATAAATGAAGCTCTAAGTGATCCAAACTGGATTGATGCCATGTAAGAAGAACTTAATGAGTTTCAAAGAAATGAAGTATGGTATCTGGTGCCAAGAACAAAAAAATTATCCAGTTGTTGGATGCAAATGGGTGTTCAGGAACAAAACTGATGAAAATGGAACAATCATCAGAAACAAAGCCAGGCTAGTAGCAAAAGGTTACTCCCAAGAAGAAGGAATTGATTTTGATGAAACCTTTGCCCCTGTTGCAAGACTGCAAGCAATAAGGATATTCTTTGCCTATGCTGCATATCAAGGATTTAAAGTCTATCAAATGGATGTCAAGAGTGCCTTCCTCAATGGAAAGCTACAAAAGGATCTATATGTTAAACTGCCTCCTAGTTTTGAAGACTTTGAACATCCACATCATGTCTACAGGTTAGGCAAGGGATTATATGACTTAAAACAAGCTCCAAGGGCATGGTATGAAACTTGATCAATTTTTCTACGTGAGAACAATTTTCAGAGAGGAAAGGTAGATACCACCCTATTTTTTAAGAAGCATAAGGAACATATGCTATTAGCATAAGGAAAGGTAGATACCACCCTTTTCTACATGTTTTCCAGTTGTTTTCTTCAGTGTGTGCAGACTGCTCATCCTTTTTTGTAGCCTCAGTGCTCTTGTCTGCATCCTGTTCATCATCTATGCATGCACATCCCTCATCAAAGACATTAGCATCATGTATGGATATTTCAGATTCACCAAAAGATACATGAACGGACTCCTCAACTGTTCGTGTTTTCTTGTTGTATACTACAAAGGCTTTACTAAATCCTGAAAAGGTTTCCTCGTCTGTCTTAGGGACAAATTTTTCTAGGTGATATTTGTCATTGTTATGTATATAGCATTTGCATCCAAAAGCATGAAAGTATTTGACACTTGGTGTCTTTTCTTTCCACAGTTCATAGGGGGTCTTCTTGTGCAGGTTGTGTATGAGATGCCACCTATTCAGAACATAGCATGCAGTGTTTGTTGCTTCTGCCCAGAAGCTTTTTGGTAAATTAGAATTAGCAAGCATTGTTCTAGCAGCTTCAATAAGTGTTCTATTTTCCCTTTCTGCTACACTATTTTGCTGAGGTGTTCTAGGTGCTGAAAAGTTATGTTCAATGTCATGGTCATTGCAGTAAGCATCTTCTCCTATCTGATCAAATTCAGTGCCATGATCACTTGTAATTGTGATTATTTCAGTACCTTCCTTATTTTGAACTTGCCTTAAAAGTCTAGTTAGCAGATTACAAGTTTCACTCTTTTGTGCAGAAACATTACCCATGCATAGCCTGAATATCATCTACTATAAGTAGGGTATATTTCTTTCTATTCAAACTTTCTACGCCCACTGGACCAAAAAGATCCATGTGTAGTAGTTCTAATACTCTTACTAATTATGATGATTTTAGGGGTTTGAACTTTCTCTAGTTTGCTTTCCCTCTTGACATGGTCTGCACAGCTTATCCTTTCTGAATTTGATTTGAGGAAGTCCTCTCACTAGGTTTTCATAGGATAATTTAGCTATGGTTTTGAAGTTCAAGTGTGCTAATCTCTTGTGCCATAACCAGTTTGTATCTTCAGCGTCTTTTGTATAAAAGCATGTAATTTGCGCTGATTGAGATGAATTAAAGTCTACCGCATAAATATTTACTTTTCTAGTTCCTAACAGTTTGACTTCTTTGGTTACTTTGTCTCTTACATGACATGAGTCATGAGAGAAAGAAACGTCATAATTTTTGTCACATAATTGGCTAATGGAAAGTAGGTTATGTTCTACACGTTTAGCATAAGTTATATCTCTAAAGATTAAGGAACCTGTACCAAGGGTTCCATAACCTTTAGTTTTACCTACTTTGCCTCCTCCAAAGATGACTAGGGGTCCTTCTTCTTTTCTGTAATCTTTCAATGCTTTTGTTCCTTGTCATGTGCCCAGAACATCCACTGTCCAGGTACCTTGTTCGTCCCTGCTGTTCCTACAATAAATCACTGAAAGCTTGTACATGGTACCCATAAGTATGGGTCCGTACTTGTTAGTTTTGGGTATCCACACTTGAATGGCTTTCTTGTGTGGAGTTCAACATTTGAATGACTTGTGGCCAGGTTTGCCACAGGTATAGCAGTAGACCCTTGGTCTTATTGCCCTAGGTGGTCTGCTAGGATTTCTCCACATCTTCTGCTGCATTCTGCATGTGCAGACGGGCTTCAGATGTGGTTTTCTCCATGCAGCATTGGAAGTATTGTTCCATACTAAATAGTTTGGTGCATATTGGGGTCTGTATGGCCTTTTACAAGTTTCAATCTTATGATTCCAGGCCTTCTGCACCTTGTGGTGTTCTGCATCAATTCGTGCTGATTCTTTGCTCAAGGATTAACTCTTTGGGTTTGAGCAGTAGAGACCTTACTCCTCTGTTCTCCTTGTTCAGTAGAGGCTTTACCCTTCTTCAAGACTTTTGCAGAGATTTTCTTTGCCTCTTCTTGACTGGTTGTGATATTGTGAATCATTTTTGAATGTGACATATCATTCAACCAGTCCTTGTAGCCTAAACCTATCTTATCATGTGAGGATTGACCTATTTTTAGCATCTTTTGTAAGTTCAGGGTCTTTCCATTCCATGTATCTACCTGAGCTTGAAGCTCAGCATTTCTCATTGTGAGTGTTTCCACTACTGCATTGAGAAGCTTTCCCTTTTCATTTGATTTCTTCAGCTCATTTTGAGCTACTGCTAGGTTACTTGTTATGCAATCAATCTCTTCATATGTCAAATTGTAATTCTCTTTGAGATTTGCAATCAATTTGAGATTCTCTTTATGTTCCCTTAAAAGGGAAATAAATTTTTCAGAAGTTTCTTGAAGTGCCTCCTTTAGTTCCTCTAGAGTAGCATCCGAGTTAGAGAGATCGAACACTTGTTGTTTTTCTTCGTTCCTTGCCATGAGACAGAGCTGAGCATTTGAGATTGTCTCTTCATCATCTGAGTCTGTCTCACCAGGTTTTAGCAGCATAGGCCTTGCCCTTTTCTTTTCTTCCAAAGCTTCCTTTTCTTTATTCCTTTTTGTTCCTCTCTATAGATGATTCCTATGCAGGTCGTCTGCATTGTGTAGCAAAGTGCCCTGGCTATCTACAGTTGTAGCAGACCTCCTTCTCTGCCTCTTTGACCTTGCTTGAGATGTTCATCTTGAGATTTTTCTTTTTGAACAGCTTTCTGAACTTCTTGCCCATCAGTGCAAGTTCTTCTGATATTGCCTGTTCACTTGCAGACGAGGTGTCACTGGTTTTCTCTTCTGCCATGGATCTCAAAATCTTCTCTTGAGCTTTGAAGGCCAGAGTTTTCTTCCTGGCCTCATCAATCTGTCTCTTCTGCTCTACTTCCAGGTTGTATGTATGCAGCACACCATATAGTTGTGCTAAGGACATCTTGACAAGATCCCTGGACTCCATTATTGTTGTAGTCTTTGTCCCCTAGATCTCACCAAGTGATATCATGAACTTTAGGTGGACTTTCTTGTTGCCAAAAGTCTTTCCTAAAGTTTTGAGGTTGTTGATGAGTACATTGAACCTCTCATAGAAGCTGGTTAAGTTTTCATCTGATCTCATTGAGACCCAATCATACCATTGCATCAGGACGTCCTTCTTGTTTTCCATGATTTCATTTGTTCCTTCATTCATAAGCAATAGAGCGTCCCATGCTTCCTTTGCAGTGGTTGTATGAACCACTATCTCAAACATATCATCATCAAGAGCTTTGAATATTTGATTTCTTGCTCTTCTATCCACCAGCATCAAATCCCGGTTTTCTTTTGTCCAGAGAGACTTGGGCTTGTCTACTTCCCTAGATGCATCAACTGGATCTGGCATCTTAGGAATATATGGCCCATCTGTGATCACATCATGCATTCTTTCATCAATTGAATGCAGATGTACGAGCATCCTCAGCTTCCAATGATTGAATTTGTCAAAAGAGCATGCTGGTGGCTTTCCACTGTTGGGACATTTGGGTAGCTTTGGAGGAGCCATAATTTTTTCACAAAATAAACTGTTAGTAACTTCTTTGCAGAAATCAATCAAAAGATATAAAGTCTACTACTCTACTGCACATGTAGAATGCATACCAGCATTATTTTTACCCTAATATATTTCTATTTTTGAAAAGAAATAACGTTTTAAAACTGATGGCCTAAAATTTCGCAACACTCAAAATCAGTGACTGAATCTGCGCAACGGCTAGACATTAAATGGCAACGGTAACTTTTTTGTTTTTCAAAGAGTATAAATTGGAAAAAAATTTCAATTCATAATACTTTTTAGTCTCCCTCACTCTCTCTCACTCTAAGCACTCGAATATTCTCATTCTCTCTCTCTTGAACACTCTACTGTAAACCCTAGTTTGCCAATTCTTTAACTTCACTTTCACAAAACTCAAGTTCCTTTGAATTTCACTGAAAGTATGGCTAACACACTATCCAACACTCCTTCCAAGAGCGATAAAACGCAAGAACAACGAAGCCCAACAAGAAAGATCGAATTGCAAACGGGGATAGTTCTTGATTTTGAAACACTGAAGAATGAATCAGATGAGGTGAAGGAGATATCCGAACTGATCCAAGACGCAGGACTGCAGTACTTTTGCGAAAAGATAAGAAGGATCTATGACGAAGAAGTTCTAGACTTCATTGAAAAGGCCAAGGTTGCTGAGGATTTTCAAGGCATCATATACACATCGAACAAGAAAGTGAAGATGACCATCACCCCAAAAAATTTCGAACAACTCTTTAGGGTTTCAAATGAAGGACCCAGAGACATCAAACCATCAGTTGTGACTGATCGGAGGCACGCAATACTCTGTGAAGAGAGGCAGAAGGAAGGGATACGAAACATGAAGAAATATCTCTCCAAGGAACACAAGCTGCTTGTAGACGTGGTGAAAAAAGTAATCATGTCCAGGGAATTCTCCAAGGATCAGAACACCTCTGATCAATAAGAATTCATGTGTGCTATACTCACCAAGCTCAAAGTCAACTGGGCCAAGCTGCTTATGTATCAATTGGTCAAAGCAGTAGAGGCCAGACAACCGCTATTTGGAAGAGTCGTCAGCACCATTCTTAAGGAGAAACTTAAACTCTCTGACAAGGGAGGAAGGCCATGGACTATGGCCAAGCAGATTGATGTTCAAAAGATTGGGAAGCTGCCAATTGGCTTCTCAAAGAAACCCACAGCAGTGTAGAGGACAACAAAGGCTGGAGACCAGCCTACCAAGAAGCCTGAAAAAGCAAAAGGAAAGATGATCAGAAAGGCACCAGAAATCAAACCAAAGCAGACAAGAGTCACCAGAAGGAAGCTTGTCATGCAGACCTCGGAAGAAGAAATAATTTCGATTTTCCCTGCTGCAGAGCCTAACAAAATAGAAGCAGAAACATAGTCTGCACCAACAGAAGAGCAGGCTGAGGCCAGCTTTCAAGAAACAACAATTGTAGCAGCAATTGAGGGATCATCCTCAAAGACCCTACCACCAAAGGAAGCAGAGATTGCAGCACTTTATGACGCAAACATACCTTTGAAGTATCTAAAGGCTTGTGCTGACGAAAACCTTCAAAATCTCATCTTAGAAGCTCACAAAAACTATCAAGAAGTTAGACAAGGACCACAGGCACAGCTCAGGCAAGAGCTAGGTGCCCAAGGCTACACAAGGAAGGAAATTGAGGCTATTGAAACCAAACTCAGAAGGATGCAAACTGAGCAACTACTGAGTGCATCTACTGCAGTCTCACTGACAATAGAAACTACTGCAGCAGAGGCATTCACAACACAATCATTCCTTCCCCCACTGCAGGAATGGAATTGGCTGTGGTTGAAGCTGACCAGCCCTCAACTGCATCAGAAGCATGGGCCACAACAACGCAATCCCTAGAAAAGAAAGAGATCATAAAAGCGCTGCAGACTATCCAAACCATACAAGAAAAGGTTCTGAACATAGATCTAAGACTGATAAACTACTGGACAGGCCTCAGAAGGAAGCAATGATTGAACAGTTTATCAAGGAGCATAAGCTTCCTATCAAAAGGAAGTCAAAGGCTGCAATGCCAAAGCTAATACCCTCAGGACCAACTACAAGATGCAGAATCAATGCAGGCGACTCAAAGACAGAAATTGGAATAATTGATGGCATAACAAAAGCAGAAATCGACCAGTTGGTTCAAATTCAAAGAATGGAGGGCAACGAGAAAAAGAGGTTCACTGAACCCTACATGCTGTTCAATGGAGCTTTGGAAATCAAGGACTCCACTCTCAAGACCAAGAGACATAAACAAGCACAACTGTAGCATGTTGAGTTTGTACAGACTCCGAAAGTAGAAGCAGAGTTGAAGAACCTTGTTGATAAGTATGTCCGGACAGCAACTCTGGAAATCTTTGATTATTTGTCAAGACCAACCGTCGGCACAGGACCATCGTCAGGTGATGATGATGATGGTAATGATGAACTTCCACAGTTAGAAGACCATGATGATGATGACATCATTGATGAAGTTGCTGAGGAAGGAATCAAGGAACAATCAACAGGAGAGCCATCTGTTGTAGAAGAGCAAGCAGCAGAGTCTCCTACGGCCAAGTCTCCAGCAGCAGAGCCCACACCATCAGAATCAGCAATACAAGAGGAAACTATAGTTGAAAAAGCAGAGGAAAGTGAAGTATCAATCGAGGTTGTTGCAATATCTAAACCAACAGCAGAAAGATCACTAATCAAGGAGTCAGCATCACCAAGCAAAGATACAGTAGAGGCAACCACAGAAGGAACTACTGCGCACTGTGAACAGAACACTCAGCAAGCAGAGTTCACTCAAGTTACAACACTTGATCTTACTCCCACACAGGCAGAGGAGGTGATCATAGTGGAGGATGAATCTCTGGAAACAACCTCTATGCCAAAAGAGGAGCAGATTGCAGCAGAAAGCACATTCAAAAGTGTAACACTTGAGGAAATCAACAAACATCTGATGAGTGATACCCCCTTTGGTCAGGAACACATGCAAGATCAAGATGTATCGCCAGTAAGCTTGGTATTTTCACCCCCCATCCTCCTTTGGAATGGTGCAGATCAGGGCAGATCCTTCATCAGTAGGCTTCCCTTAAGGCCTATTCTGCAGTGGAACTGCTGACATTCAAATGACACCCTATACTACAGCTAGGAGTTTGAGGCAAGCGCTTGCAGATGTTCGAATGACACCAATCCATGAAAGACCATCTTCTACTACAAGAACAGTGGCCAGAACTGAACCTACTGCACATCAACAGTCATCTCCTCAAGAGACCACCATGGAGTACAGAATCAGGTAGCTGGATCAAGAAATCTACAGCATGCATCAGTGGACAAAGGATGCCTTCAAGGAACTTCTTGACAGACTTGAACGAGTTGCAGACGAGCTGGAAGCTGGGAAAATTGCCAGAACAAAGTGTTTTGAAGAATTTCAAGCATCACTCTCCAACATGGATGAAGGTCTCATAAACCAAATTCAAAGGGCCAATGCCCTAAATCATCAGCAGTACAGGCTCAGTTCCTTAAACCTGAACAAGCTGAGAGGCCAACATTCAGCTGATCTTCGCAACCTGCAAGCTTCTTTGAAGACCACACAACAACAGCTCCAAGAACACATAACCAAGAATGTTACAAGGCTCAGTTTGCTAGAAAACAAGCTTCACGTTGAAACTGCCAAGGCAACAGCTGCTCAGTAGATGACCACCTCTGAACTCAAAGCTCTTCGAGCTGCAATCAAAGCCCTCACAGCAGCACTTAATGCTAACAAAAAAGGGGAGAAGATCGTAGAAAGAGGAAAAAAAGTAACAAAGCCACCTACAGAGAAGGCAGCAGAGGAAAGTAAAGCTGCAGAAGAGCTCAAAAGAAAGTCAGCTGCAGCCACAAAAGGAGAAAGGGCAGCAAAGCTGCAAAGGCATCAGGAGAAGTCAACACGTCAAAAGCCTCATGAAGAAAGGCACAGAACTCAAGGGGAGCAAACCAAAGAAAGGTCATCAGGGCAAAAATCTCAAAGGGAGAAACCCCACGGAGAGAAAAAAAGACATCACAGAACATGTGGATCTTACAGCATGCAATGCTGAGTGAAGATAGACAGAAGGAAGGGATACGGACAATGAAGAAGTATTTGTCCAAAGAACACAAGCTGTTAGCAGACGTGGTGAAGAAAGTAATCATGTCAAGCGAGTTCTCAAAGGATCAGATCACCTTTGATCAGTAAGAAATTATGTGTGCAATCATCACCAAGCACAGACTTAACTGGGCCAAACTGCTTATGGATCAACTGGCCAAAGCAGTAGAGGCCAGAAAACCCCTGTTTGGAAGAATTATCACCATCATTCTAAAGGAGAAACTCAAACATCTGACAAGGGAGGAAGGCCATGGACTCTGGCCAAGCAAATTGATGTCCGAAAAATTGGGAAGCAGCCAATAGGGTTCTCAAAGAAACCAGCAGCAGTGCAGACGACAGCAAAGGCTGCAGACTAGCCCGACAAGAAGGAGCTTGTAAAGGCCAAAGGGAAGCTGATCAAAAAGGTACCAGAAGCCAAACCAAAGCAAACAAGGGTGACGAGGAGAAAACTTATTCTCCAGACCTCAGAAGAGGAAACAATATCGGAGCTCCCTACTGTACAGTCTACAGAAATAGAGGCAGAAGCACAGTTTGCACCAACAGAATAGCAAACTAGCTCTCAAGGACCAACAACCATAGCAGAAATTGAAGGATCATCCTCGAGGAGTTTACTACCAAAGGAGCCAGAGATTGCTGTACTCCAAGATGCAAACACAGCTCTCAAGTATCTGAAGGTGATGTGTATGAAATCACACATCATTTTGTTATTCTAAACGTTTGTTTTTATTCCTTTTAAATTGTCTAGATTGCATTTTTAGTTTCATTTTCGCTTTGAAATGTTGGTACTGCTGTATGTTGTGATTTTATGGCAGATTGGCATAGAATTGAAGAGAAAAGAGGAAGAATTGCAAGAATGGAAATTCAGGACCTCGAAAAGCTGCATTTCACGTTTCGTCGTCATTTCACGAGCTTCGAGAGTCTTTTCAACAAAATTTCACCATGATTAGTTAGATTTAAGTGTTTAGATGTTGTGTATAAGTTTTGGGAATTTTTGGACGTTGTTTGCTATTTTTAATTTTAGTTGTGAACAATACTGTTCACAGGCGACTGTTCCAGGCGCGGCCGCGACTGTTCATGGAGGCGCGACACTGTTAACGTGAACCATCTGCTGTAGAAGAGCCAGCAACAGAGTCTCCTGCAGTCGAGTCTCCTGCAACCGAGTCTCCAGCATCAGAGCCTCCAGCATCAGAATCAGTAGAACAAATGAAAACGTCAGCAGAGGAATCAACAACAGAAAAGGCAGAGGACAATGAGGTATCAATCGAGGTCGTTACAGTAATCAAACCAACAATAGAAGGATCACCAACAAAGGATTCAGCATCACCAATCAGGGATGCAGTAGAGATAATCATAGAAGAAACTCCTATAGACTATGAGCAGATCACTAAGCAAGCGGAGTTCACTCAAGTTACAACACTTGATCTCAGTCCACACAGGAGAGGAGGTGGTCATAATAGAGGATGAAGCACTGGAAACAACCTCAATGCCAAGAGAGGAGCAGACTGCAGTAGAAAGCACTTTCAAAGGTGTCACCCTTGAGGAAATCAACAAATACTTGATGAGTGACACTCCCTCTGGCCAGGAACAAATGCAAGATCAAGACGTATCTCCTCTAAGCCTGGTGTTTTCACCTCCCCCTCTTCATTTGGATTGGTGCAGACCAGGGTAGGTCCACCATCAGTGGGATTCCCTCAAGGCCTACTCTATAGTGGCACATCTGACATTCAAATGACACCGTAGACTGCAACTAGAAGTCTGTGGCATGCCCTTGCAGACGTCAAATTGACACCAATCCATGAAAGGCCATCCTCTACTGCATGAAAATAGCCAAGACTGAAGCACATCAATAGTCATCTCCGCAAGAGACTATAGTGGAGTACAGGCTAAGGCAAATGGATCAGGAGATCTACAACATGCATTAGTGGACAAAGGATGCATTCAAGGACCTTCTTGACAGACTTGAACCATTTGCAGACGAGCTAGAAGCTGAGAAGACTGCTAGAACCAAATGCTTTGCAGATTTCCATGACTTTCTCTTCAACATGGCTGAAGGTCTCGTAGACCAAATTCAGAGGGCTAATGCCCAAAACGTTCAACAGTACAGGCTCAGCTCCTCAAACCTGAACAAGCTAAGGGGACAACACTCAGTTGACCTTCGCAAACTACAAGCTTCTCTGAAGACCACTCAACAGCAGCTAAAAGAACACATCCTCAACAATGACACAAGGCTCAGCTTGCTAGAAAACAAGCTTCAGCTTGAAACTGCCAAGGCCATAGTTGCTCAGCAGACAACCACTTTGAAAATAAAAGCCCTTTGAGCTCCAATCGAAGCCCTTATAGCAACACTTAATGCTAACAAAAAGGGAGAGATGGCAGCAGAAAAAGGGAAAAAAGCAACAAGGTCTGGGGAGAAGGCAGCAGAGAAAAGAACAGAAGCAGACGACCTCAAAAGAAAATCAACTGCAGCAGCAGAAGGAGAAAGGGATGCTAAGTTGCAAAGGCCTCAGGGGGAGAGGTCATCAAGCCAAAGGCCTCAGGAGGAAAGGCCATCAGGGCACAAATCTTAAAGGGAGCAGCCCCACGGGGAGAAAAGAAGGCATCACAGTACATCAAAGGATCGGCCTCATACACGCAGCAAAGGCAGTGAGCAACATAGGTAGAAGTAATACACCCTTTGCTGTACTTTAGTCTAAGAAATTAGATTAAGTTTTTTTATTATCAAACAATGTCATTAGTGAGATACCTTGCCGTTTTACTTAGAAGTTTTGTTAGCATCAATTTAGGGGGAGATTGATAGGATGCGCAATCCCTCCAGTTGTATAAAAATTGATGAACAAAACTTAGAAGTATTAACCATGATGTTGTTAGTATGCTTACGCTGGAAATTAGTTAGGTATCTGCAATCTAGGTCAGATGCTAGAGAGCAGACGGCCACAGATGGAGAGCATTGTGGGCCACTAGATACAGACTACTACAGAGAATTTCGACAAGGCAGCTAAGACATACATGGACAACAAAAGACTTACAAATACTTCAGGATCTGGGATTAATCTCGCAGACAAGGGCCAACAGAGCAATGCATAAAGGATTGCATCAGATCTGAGTGCAGACAAGATTCCAGCAGTGATTGGGTGCAGGCGAGGTCTCAATGGTACTGAGTGCATACTGAGTTACAGCGTACTGGAGTGCAGCAGAGATGGTTGCTAAGGTTGGGGTAGAAGTCTGAGGATTAATCACATCGAAGATTTGAGGTTAAGAGTGACAGTACGAGGATAAGAAAAAGGTGAGCTATCAACATCAGTGAAAGAGTCACATGTGACAAGCTGTCACCATTAGGTCAAGTACAGTCACGGGTTCATTCCCTCAGCCTATAAAAGGGGACCAAAGAGCTGAAGGAACAGTGTTGTTGAACAAAGTATTGAACATACAAAGCGTGCAAAATCAATCTAGAATTCAAACTGTTCAAGTAAGCTGTATTGAAGAAGAACAGGAAAAGGAGGGTTCACTAGTCTGCACTGTAGAACAGAAGTTACAGCAGAGTCCAGCAAAGGATCTCTGCAAAGGACCTAGGTTCATCGCCTTTGACTAGTTAGCTAGCTTGTAAAAGGGTTGTCTTGTAAGCCAAAAACAAGAAGATAGTGAACTCACCTCTTGAATTAACTAAACTGGTCACCAAGGGAAAACTGGACCAAGCTCTCGATTATCAATTTATAACTAGTGTTTAAACCAGTATAAATCCTATGTTCTTTACTTGCTTTTCATTGCTTTGCATTTTTAGAACTATTAGAAATCAATCACAACCGCAAACAGAGACAAATTCTCAAAGTATAAGTCTCTGCTCCAGACACCTCTGATAGTCTACAAAGGTCATCAGAGTATTAAAATCAATTATTCCATTGTATTACACTGAAAAGTTCTAGAACAACCTATTCACCCCCCCTCTAGGTTGTACCTGTGGATCTTATAAGGTCTTTAAACCTTATCTTGACCAGTTTCTTGTCATGTTCATTGACGACATACTAATATACTCTAAAACTCCACAAGATCATGAACGACATCTTTGAACCACCTTAGGAACCCTCAGAGAAAACCAGTTGTATGGTAAACTCAAGAAGTATGAATTCTGGTTGAATGAAGTTGCCTTCTTGGGACACGTGATCTCAGGAGATGGTGTTAAGGTCGTTCCGAAGAAGATTAAAACTGCGAAGGAATAGGCTAGACCTACTAATCTGACGGAGATCAGAAGTTTTCTGGGGTTAGTCGGTTACTATTGACGTTTCATGGAGGATTTCTCTAAGATAGCCATGCCATTGTCTAGCCTTACGAGGAAGAACACGAAGTTTATTTGGTCTGAAAGCTGCGAGAAGGCTTTCCAAGAACTCAAGACTCGTCTCACTTCTACTCATGTGCTTACACCGCCTTCTGGTGAGGACGTGTACTGTGTGTACAACGATGCATCTAAGGAAGGACTTGGGTGTGTACTAATGCAATACGGAAAAGTAATAGCTTATGCTTCCAGACAACAGAAACCATATGAGCTTAACTACCCGACTCATGACTTTGAGTTAGCTGCGATGGTTTTTGCCATCAAGATCTGGAAGCATTACCTGTACAGCGTGTCTAGTAAGGTCTTTACCGATCATAAGAGTTTGAAGAAAATCTTTACTCAGAAAGAGTTCAACATGAGACAACGGAGATGGCTAGAGCTATTAAAAGACTATGATCTGGATATCCAGTATCATCCAGAAAAGGCAAATGTTATGGCCGATGCTCTAAGCAGAAAGGTTCAGAATTCAGAGGGAAACTTACATCTATTGAGAATTACGTAAGACATCCTGGTTGATGAATTCTGCAAGTTAAGAATTGAAGTTCGAGCAAGGTCAGATAGTGGGAGACTTGCAGATATGCAAGCTCGTCCTACTCTTCACGATGAGATAGTGCACGCTCAAGAGGCTCGAAAGGGTACCGTAACGGGATTTGTGATTCACGAGGATGGATCACTATGGTTTCATAATTGTTTCTGTATACCCAATAATGAAGTGTTGAAGATGAAAATTCTTGAGAAAGCACACCAAAGCCTCTACTCTGTACATCTTGGAGGTAACAAGATGTACCAGGATCTGCGAAACCACTACTGGTTGAGCAACATGAAAAAGGAGATTGCTGAGTTTGTCAGCAAGTGTTTGGTCTATCGGCAGGTAAAGATAGATCATCAAAAACCAGGTGGATTACTACAACCTCTTAAGATACCGATATGGAAGTGGGATGCGATATCCATGGACTTCATAGTTGGACTTCCAAACACGGTTGGGGGTTTGAACTTTATTTGGGTAATAGTGGACCATTTGACGAAGTCTGCATATTTTCTTCCAATCAAAAACACTTGGAGTATTGATCGATTGGCCAAGGAATATATCAATACTATCGTAAGGCTTCACGGAGTTTCAAGCACCATAGTGTCAGATAGAGATATGAGGTTTCAATCTAGATTCTGGCAAGGATTACAAGAGGCTCTCGGTACGCATCTGAATTTCAGTATCGTCTTCCATCGTGCATCCGATGGCCAAATGGAGAGGACCATACAGACCTTAAAAGATATGTTGCGTGCATGTGTTCTGATTTCAAAGGCTCTTAGGATTATCATCTGCCTTTGGTCGAGTTTACTTATAACAACAGTTATCATTCCAGCATCGGTATGGCTCCATTTGAGGCATTATATGGCAGAAAGTGTTGGACATCGGTATATTGGAATAATATTCAGGATGTGGTCCAGTTGGGACCAGAGATGGTACAAGAGTTGGCTGAGAAGGTGAAACAGATTCAGAAAAGGATGAAGGCTGCACAAGACTGTCAGAAGAGTTACGCCGATGTGAGGTGAAGACCTCTAGAGTTTGAGGTTGGGAATCATCTGTTCCTGAGGATCTCACCTACTAAAGGTGTAATGAGATTTGGGAAGAAAGGGAAACTCATTCCACGATACATAGGACCTTTTGAGGGTCTAGAGCGAGTTGGGAAGGTAGCTTACCGACTAGCACTTCCTGCCAACCTGTCTTCTGTGCACGTGTTCCATGACTCTATGCTTCGCAAGTATGTGCCTGACCCTAGCCACATTATACAGTGCGACCCTATCATAATAGATGAGAACATGTCATATGAGGAGCAACCACAAGAAATCCTCCATCACCGAGAAAAGGTATTACAGAATAAGACAATACCATTGGTTAAGGTTTTATGGGCAAATCATTTAACCTTGGAGGCAACTTGGAAAGTTGAGGAGACAATGCGGAAGCAATATCCGCATCTATATAAAGGTAATTTATAAACCCTTTCTATCTCTGGTTTCGAGGACGAAACCTTTTGAGGGAAGAATGTAAGGACCCGAAAAATTTCGTAAAATTTAGTTTCGCTACAATTAATGGGAATAGTAAATTATCGAACGTTATAATTTATTTTACGAGATTAAAAGGGTTGTTTGACGATATAATGGAATGCAAAATATAAATGAAATGCAACCATAATACGCAAATATGGGGAAATACGATATTAATATGAAAATACTGTATTTATACAAACCTAAACCTAATTTTGGCACTTATTTTCCTTTATGTCAATTTTTACTCCACCTAAACTAAATTAATATCCACTAATTACCCACTAAATACCCACTAATTATCCACTTAAACTATTTTAATTGATTTAGTTTTCTATATATACAAGCTCTCTTCTTCTTGAAAATCTCTTACAAACACAAAACAAAATACTCTTTACCGTGCAAGATTAGAGTTAAGCAAGAGAAGAGAAGAAGGAGAAGCTTGAGGAGAAGAGGAGAAGGTAGGTGGTAAGGCGAGTACAACGAGGATCCTTCACCCTTATTAAGAGAAGGTGATCGTCTTGATTAGAAATTTCATGGAAAAGTATAGACTCTTTAATAAATTCTGATATTAATATATGTTCAATTCTCACATGTCTAGTTTCAAATGAATTTAATAAATCATAATTCAGAGTTATTAATCTTAAGATATAAATCAAAACATGTGGATATATCACCTATAAAAAATTGGTTATAGGGATGAATTTGTGCCTTGATATGAAATTATATAGTAAGTTTTAAAAGATAAGCCTTATATAAATATAAAGGTATGGAAGTGTAGTTTCCAGAACAGTTTACCAATAATTATTTGGAGTTGTATGTAGAGAGTTATGAGCTAATTAGTGAAGTAAGGTCAAATTGTCCAAACTAGCAGAAAATATAAACTTAAACTAATTAACTGTCATAATTGATAAGGTTTTAAGATGGAATCATTAACTCACTGGATAGAGTATGGAGTTTAGTTTATGTGAAATTTTATAAAATAATTTTTAGACTTGTATACAAGAAGTTATAGATTTAAATACGTCAAAAGGTCATGTTAGATAGAATCTAGGACACCCGTTCCAGAGGCCAGAAAGCTCGTTCCTGAGGCCGGAATGTTTATTCCAGAGGCCGGGATGCCCATTCTAGAGACTAGAACACCAGTTTTAGAGGTCGGGATGTTCATCGCAAAGGTCGGGATGCCATCTCGAAACCTTCTGGACCAAAAATGATCATTTTAACCCGAAAATAACTCCAAACATTCACAAATAGCACAAATAATATTCAATTTAAAAATCATCATCATAGACCATCAAAATAAGTATCAAAGGATTGTACAAAGCTCAACATCACCTCATGATATTAATATGATGGTTTTTCACGAAGTACGAACAAATATGTTTAACTCTGTAACGCAAACAAACATATGTATTAACATGTGAATCCTATCATGTTATAGGACCTGGGGACTCCGCTCGTTGAGACTTAAGGGAGAAGCTGAGCATGTGCACGAAGAAGTTGCAATAAGAAGATAACGTTTAGATTTATTATGTATGATGATGTGTATTATTATACCGTGAGTATAATAATATGCATTGAAATCTTGATTGTAGTCACTAAATATGGCTTACGTAAAATATTGACTACAACTGTTGTGTGCTGTGTGCTAAATATTAAGTGTTGTAAAGTGTTGTTGCATGGTGTGCGTTATGCCTTATTTAATGGTATAATGAGGATGAGTGAGTAAAAGGAGTGTAAATCTATAATTGCTGAGGTAACTCCGTAGTATAAAACAAAAAGAGCGTTGTGTCTGTCATTTGTGTTATACAGTGACTTGGTGGTGACATTCTTTCATCGACCATGTGAAGTCATTTTGGTATGAGGGAAACTCCCTGCAGGATACCTTGAGCTCCGTTTTGACTGATCCTCTTTTGTGGATGTCCCTTTCGCTAAAGCTGAGTAAAGCTTGATAAGTTGAAATTGAATAAGTCTCGCCAAGGTCACAATTATAACACTGAGCGTATCTATTGTCTGTCATCACTGTGTTTTTGAGATGATAATTATGAATACCGGATTGGTATAATAAGTTCCAGAGTGCTGGATCAAAGGACCTAAGTGGTTATTTCCCTTTTTTTTCTTACCATCTCCTCTCGTGTAACCCCTAGTAAGGGGGCCGACACGTTATTGAGCTCATATGGCTCACGATTACTATGTTTTTTCTCTTCTCTGTATTTTCAGGAGCCATAGATGACGGACAGGTGTGATATAGGTTATGGTGCTAATATGCATCTACTACAATGTGGTAGCAATGAGCTTAAACTACTTCTGTTATATGCAATATTAACCATTGATTGTATATGACAATGAGCTTAAATCATATTATATCAAGTGCTACCAAATTAAATCATT
>JAOVYX010016984.1:0-23257 GCA_035668315.1 Drosera spatulata | reverse complement strand
CAACGATCATTTAATTACTCCAAATATTTCATCGTCATATTTGATTTAATAATCAAATATTTTCTTAAATTTAAATACATAACCTTTAAGCACGATTTATTTTAAAATCGTAACGCTATATATTCATTTTAAAACTCCCAAAATTTTTGGGTATTATAGAAACCTTTTAATTCGTTCCGATTACTGTTTCAAAACCGACGGTTCAGAGACAGTTCCGATTCCGATGGTTTTGGTTTCAATTTAAGTTGGTCATGATTTCGTTATTACTTCTTTGCGTTTTTTTACATGATTTTGTTCATAAAATGCACAATAAATAATTTTTATTTTTAAAAAATATATTTAAAATATGATATCAGACGAAAAATATCAAAACTCATATAATCGTATTATAAAGTTACGCTTAATATTCATATTAAAATGTGACCTAATATAAACGAAAAATAAACGGATGAAAATATAAGATGTTTCGACTAAATACACATAATAAAGAATGAATCAGTAGGTGTGAATTAGGTAAATAAACAAATTAGATGAAAATACTTCAACATTTTAGGCGAAAAATACGCGGTATGGAACCAAACCGAACCGACAGTTCCGATTTCGTTTTTGGTTTTGATGTAATCTAAACTGAATCAATATTTTACGGTTTGGTTTCGATTTCTATCGATTTCAGTTTCACCACGGGTTCAATTCTTGAACCAAAAGTTCGATTTCGGTTCAAATCCCAACCGTGATCGGGTTTACAAGACATTACACGTATAAATTTTTCTTTGGACAAAAATATCCTCCTCTCACACGATATCTTGGATGTATCAATTATTATCTCGACTTTGCCAATTCCCCATAGATTTTATATTTTAAATTAGAGAGGTTGTTTTTTTAAGCATCAGCTCACTTTACCCATGAGATCAGAACTCAATATTTATTCAAGAAAAAACTAAGAGTACTTACATCAGAATCTTTATAGTTTTTTTTCTTCACTTTTCGTTCTTTATTATATATAATATTATAATAAATTAATCTATAAAAATAAAAAATGATACAGTAATATGATAACTTTATCGAATGTTTCTATCTCATATTATAAAGTTTAGACTTTAACACATACTACACGTTTTTTCAGTTTTTTTTATTTTTTATCATGCTATTATTTTATTTATTTTTTATTTTTTACGCAATTTTTATTTTACATATCTAATGCAAGTGCTCACAACTTCGGGACCAACAAATTGTGATAATTTGCAAGTTCTTTCATAACCCTGAGGCGGCATGCTTGCGAGGACTTTCGTATCACTAGCTGACTAGCTGCTTCGTTATCAATAATTACTCCATCCTTGTAATCGATTGGCAACGCGGGGTGAAGTAAAATTATTGTTCTGGCAAGTTTTTTTCTGCCAAATAAGACAAAGATATAGCAAGAAAACTCGACCAGATCATGCAAAATGCACGCTCGTGGATTTTGAGATGGCCCACAATCGCACATCAATGGAGGACAAACAACAAAGCCCGGCAAAGAATCCAAAGCAAAATTGCTCCCTCTTCATAAAAGCACCTCAAAAGGGGCAACCATTTGGCCCCAACATAAAGCAAAAAAGAAAACCAAAAAAAAAATTAAAAAAAATGAGGAGAGTTTAACCAATACGTCTTCTTTTTATGTAGGTAAATCTTTTATATTTGGATTTTAGCCCATAAATTCAAATTTATTTCATCCTAAAGTAATAATCATTACAGTTATAAATAAAATAATAATTTTCATCTAATCTTATTTTTTTATTTCAAAAGATAGTTTTCACATATGATATAAGATCGTTTTCATCTACTCATAATTACGAAAAACTTACACAAAATGATATAAGATCGTTTTCACAATGAAACTAAAATTTACAACGATAAATTTTCATAATATTATATACAAAAATTATAATTAGTTCTCTTATATCAATTCCTCTTATTTGGATTGAGATTGAAATATTATCCCAAACAAAAATTAAAACATCTTGAAAATGACGAGATCTATTTTATAATACACTCATAAATTGTCGAGTTCTTGCATATATAGAGTCAATTCCTATAGATCGAAGGAAAAAAAACCACTGTAATAGTAGTATATTGTCCATTTCATAAAAAATATAACATATATGTATTTTTTATTATTTTATATGTATAACTATAAATCTTATTTTTATATCAAATCAGATTTAATCATTTGACAATATGTATTTGATTGAAATATATAATTTATATAATTATTTATATTTCAGAATAACTTTAAAAAAATTGAATTTAATTATTATATATATATATATATCAAACTTAATAAATTAATATATATTTTTTATTTTTTCGAGGAACGGAGGGCGTAGAAAATTAATACATTACTTTTCAGATGGAAAAGAACATACTCCGTAGAAAAATAAATTGAAAAATGGAGATATTGGTCCTCAAAAAAGAACCGTTGCTTACCAATCTGTGTCTCCACCTCCAAGTTCCAACTGTCCTCTCCCTCCCCTTTTCTTCCACCACCACCACCAATGCCCCACTCCTTACAATGAACCTCAACCCACCGCCGCCACCACAGCTCCGGCCACCATCCTCCTTTACCTGCCCACTCCACCCGACCCAAAACCCCTCCACGGGCCTTTGCGCCCCGTGCTTAGCCGAACGCCTCTCCCTCCTCAAACAACACCACACATCCGACGAGTCCGAACCGAAACAACGGAGCAACTCAATTTTCAAGCAGCTGAGGCGGTGTAAAACTTTCTCGGGGAAGAAATGGGATAGAGATGTCGGGTTTGAGCCGAGGAGGAACTCGTGTGATGTGAGGGGCGGGAAGTCGCTGTGGGAGCTGTTCAATTTGGAGGACGAGCGTCGCGATGAGGCGGCGAGGAGGAGGAGGAGTCAGCATTGTGAGGTTGACGGGAGGGATTTCGGGGTCGGATTTGAGAATGGTAGAGGGATTTGTGATGAGAGTGGAAGTGGTGTCGTTGATGGTGAAATTAGGGTTTTAGATGAGGAAATCAAGGGTTCTGGTGGTGAAATTGGGTTTAATGGTGATGAGGTTAGGGTTTTAGATGAGGAGATCAAGGGTTCTGGTGGTGAAACTGGGGTCACTGGTGGTGACATCAGGGTTTCTGGTGATGGAATTGGGGTTTCGAGTGGTGAGAATAGGGTTTCTGGTGATAGAATTGGGGTTTCGAGTTGTGAGATTTGGGTGTCTGGTGATGACATTAGGGTTTTTGGTGATAGAATTGGGGACGCTTGTGGTGAGAATGGGGTTGGATGTGATGAGGTTAGGGTTTGTAGTGGTGAAATTGGGATTTCTGGCATTGAAAATGGGGTAAAAGGTGATGGAATTAGGGTTTATGGTGGTGAAAATGGCGTTAGGGGTGATGGGGTTAGGGTTTATGGGGGTAAAACTGGGGTACAAGTTGATGGGGTTGGGGTTTATGGGGTTAAAGTTGGGGTACAAGGTGAAGGGGTTAGGTTATATGGTAATGGGATCAAAGATTTTGAGGATGAGTTTGTGATTGGTGCTGGTAATGTGAATGGGTACAGGTATTCCGAGGCGGCGACGACGATGAAGAAGACGACGATGAAGGAGTTCATCCACCGGGAAGCATCTTCCTCGTCGAAGAGCAAGAAGTCCGGGAGGAGGGACTTCAAGGAGATTGCGGGTAGTTTCTGGGTAGCGGCTTCAGTGTTCAGTAGGAAGCTGCAGAAGTGGAAGCGAAAGCAGCGGAGTAAGAAAACCAGTGGAGCATTTGGGGCTGTCGGGGGCAAGGATTTGGCGGGAATGGGGTTAAAAGGAAGGCGGCTGAGGGATACTCAGTCGGAGGCTGGCGAGTACTGGTTTGGTGCTAGGAGGTCGACGGATACTGACCCTAGGTGCTCCATTGATCTTGCTCGGGCTTCTGTCGATGGTGGGAGGTTTTGGGCTGATCTTTTCGGCAGGAAGTCCTGTGATACGGATTCTAGGTTCTCGATTGATCTTGGACGAACTTCTGTCGATAGTGGTAGACCGTCTTTCAGGGAATCATCGCGGTTTTCCATTGACCCTGGTCGTTCTTCGTTTGATCGTGGAAGATTATCCTTTAGGGAAGCAGCAAGGTTCCCTATTGATTCTGATCGTCCGTCTTTTGATGGTGGTAGAACAGCCTCATTCAGGGAGGCGGCTGCAGCGTTTCCGGTTGATCCTGGCCGTGTGTCGCTAGATCGTGGTAGAGTATTGTTCAGGGAGGGCGCACAGATTCCCATTGATCCTGCCCGTTCATCCTTTGATGGTGGTAGAACAGCTTCGTTCAGGGAATCGACAGCAGGGTTTTTGCTTGACCCTGGTCGTGCGTCATTTGATGCTGGAGGCGGGAGATCATCATACAGAGATATAGCAGGAGTTGAACCAGGCCGAGCATCGTATGATGGTGGTAGAACCTCGTTCAGAGAGGCGACGCGGTGTACATTGGATCGTGGGAAGGCGCCTATGGGGCATTCTTATTTGGATCGTGAGCAAAGCGTCCTAGACAGGAACTGGAGCGCCAGATATTCACACAACCACCTTGAGACTGGTGTCCTGAGGTTGAACTTGCCGCCATTGAAGGCGTACAAGAGGAATAATGTCGAGAAGAGTCGATTCAACAGGTCGAATTCCATGGCTCGGACTATCCTGAAGTTGTATTAACGTTATTTTTCTATGGTTCTTTTCTCATGTGTTATTTGCTTAGTTTGGTGTATTGGAATTGGGAGGTGGGATTGATTACCCTGATGTGCTCTTTCTTTTGCTCAGATCAAGGTGAAGAAGTTCAATAATTAGACTCTTTGTTCAATGAAACATCATTCCTTGATCATAGCATATAGATCAACGAATGATATTTCAATCTTTCAGATTTCATCAAAGAGTTGGAGACTATGCTTCCTTGCTCCACCATGATAATCATTGTGACGTGTTAATGTGGCTTCATGTTTTTGTAATCCGACTTTTCTATCGTCTTTTGAATCAGTTTGGTCATTGTTTAACGCCTATTCTCGGTCTCAAACTCCCTTTCTCGTTTCGATCTCTTTCTCGCAGACAAGTTTTATTGGAAAACAAAGCATTACATTCCTTAAGTGGTCATTAAACATCGCTGTCCAGCATGTGGCCTTGACCATAAACCCAACATGTCCAAGATTTTCATACATTTTCCCGTTATCGTGAGGATAGGGAAGAACAAATCACGAGTCACATGTAAAAATCTGAACTTTTGCATTGAAACATACACTTCAATAAAGAGGAAAAGCAAAGGTGGAAAAAAAGGAAAAGTAAAAAGACAAAAAGTACTCTCTTAAAAGAATTTCGTTCACGCACACCCAATGTGAATGTGATAATGAGACAGATCATTTCATCGCATCAATGGAAGACAAAGTCCGACATAATTGCTACCAAAGTCCAAAGTAATTCTCGAAAGCACATCAAAAGGAGCAACAGATTGGGACCTTATATTTTTAAAATAAAATATTATTTTGATTTGTATATTTTATAATATTTATTTTCGATAGGTAAGTTTAGATTTTTTTTTCAATATTAATTCTCAACCACATAATTTTTTTACTTATTTTAATTTTTAACTACATAAAATTTACTATATTAAGAGATGATGCAAAAAAATTGAGATATCCCGACATATTAAGAAACAAGTTTTTAAATCGGAAAAAGAAGAAGGGAAAAAAAACAGAGAAGGCAAAATAGTAATGGAAAGAAAATTGATTTTGTAGTAGACGTAAATATTGGAGTGTAAGTTTCGAAAATGTCAGTAACCATAAAGGCCTCATTGACTCAGTAGTCATTTGCGCAAGTGATAAGAGTCCGCTCCTGAAACGGTTGAATCGAGTTACTTATAAGCCCGGTAATACGACCAATCGTGATAGTAGTTTTACAATTTTGCTAATCTCAGTTCATACAACGGAACGACTGTTCCGATGTAACATAGCATACATAAAGAGAAGTCCATACTTGTATCACGTTTCAATCCGAGCCTAACATGCCTAGTGTCTGAATTAACATAGAGTTCCTAGTGTCTGAATTACAATCCAGTGCCTCTGGAAAGCAGCCAATAATCAAATTTCAACCTACAATGTCACAACAATATAGTCTTTTTATTGGCTAGGATCATAATTATGATCATCAAGATGATGGTCAACCAAATAATCAGGACAGAAGTCAGCATTCACAAATCAAAATGGCCTTGACAAGACAACCACTGGGGGCCAAAACAAAAGAAAAGGAAGAACTCATATCCGTTTTTACTGCAATTTTGACGAACTTTACCATCCGCGAGTATCGTATGCCAGAAAGTGAAAAACCGCGAAAACAGAGATGATGAATAACATTTTCGAGCAGTCTAGAACCAAACTATCCGAAATGTACCACTAACAAAATTTGTAGCATCACTAGCTACAGATGCTCTCATCAACAATTTCAAGTATTAGTGTATGGCTATGAATACCTGTAGAGTAGTCGAAATGTGATCCACGGAAACAGCGAAATCTATCTATCATTTGTTAGCAGCAATAAGAGGAAAACCAGAAGATCTGTGAAGAAATCAGACGACTGAACTGAACTGAACCATGAAAACCAAGCTCACGTACTTAGCACGCTAGCTGCATTGGTCACAGAAAGCGGCAATGGGTCAGCGACTACCAAGTAAGAAACTCTTGGCCTTGCTTCTCGTGAACTTCCTCTTGGTATCCTCGCCATCACTGTCCTCAACCTCTCCTTTGCATAACTTCCTCGGTAGATACACATTGAAATAGTAGCTCACGACTTCATCCCTGGTTTTGGAGAAAGCTGCCATGGCGGGCTCGAGAAAGCTCTTGTTTTGTGAGGGCGGGATTCTCTTTACTATGTTCTCGAACCTCCTTTGTTGCTCTTCAGTCCATCCAGCCGCTACAGCCTCGCCCATCTTCTCAAAGTTCCAGCTATCAAAAGCAGGACCCAGTTCAGTCCGCAGCCTCTCCCTTTCTTCTTGAATGTGCAGTCTTCTACAGTCCACCGAACCAGGAGCACCGCAGCCACAGGCATCAAGTCTTACACGTCCAGCTTCATCACCGCCCTCGCCTATCTTCTTGCCTTCCAGAGGCCATGTTTTTGTGCCCAGCCATTGCGTTGTACCCTCGGAAGTGCTTGCAGAAGATGAAGAAGCAGCAGTATCAAGATCAAGGCTCTTAGTATCTGGCTTCGAAGCAGCATTATCATGATCAATGCCCTTTGTCTCTCTCTTTGAAGCGGCAGCATCATGAGCAAGGCCCTTTGCCACTGGCCCATTCCATGTCGGGACAACAGCTTGATACCTTTGGCATACTGGAACAACTATCATTCTGCGACCAGCACGATCTTGCGCCTTCTCTTTCTTCGCCATGTCCACTGAGAAAACAGGGCGAAGAACTTTATCAGCTATCAAATGGTGATGAATTTCAGAAAATTACAAGGCAATGTGGACTGGCTTTAAATAGTGATAATCTCAAAACTGAGGAAGCATTGCACCTCTGTAACAACAGCAGCAAATTGCTTGCCGGCTTACAGAGTTGATCGCTCAAACTTCTCCTGTAATTAGAAGCTCAAAGTCAGCTGCGCGTGCCGTATCCTTCAAACTCACATGTTCGAGAACTAAACTTGCATAGGTATATAGGATATCTGTCAGCGATAATCCAATATGATAAACACTGTAGAAATGAAGCGACCTCTGCTAAAGCAATGTAGGCTCAAAAGATTAACATGAAGAAGTATTTAGGTAGACTGTAGAATATGGGATGTCGTCAGTATGTTGTAACGGCCATACAATATCATGTCAACTGAGACTCTAGGACATTTAAACAATGCAGCACCAACAAGGTCATTCTTTCATGATGTCTGCAGCACAAACAGGGTCATCTCTGAAAGCAAGATGACTAAGCAAAACAAATCTGATTATCAGCGAACAGCACATGATAGAACACAAATACTACAATTGTATTCAAGACTACGCAGCCATCATCGCCAGAAGCATTTCAATCTGGTGTATGGCTCCAAGAAAGGTTGTTTTCGGTCTGTGGTATCAATCAAGTACACTCAAGCAGCTTATGTATATCCATCGTTTTTCAGCAACACAACACTCAGATCTTTCGCTCCTTGAAACAACGCCAAGAAAACTAAAGCCTAGAGATTCGGGGTTCATCTCTAGTAAGAACCACCCTTTCCAGATTGTAACAAAATCTACAAACCTTTGGATTTGCTCATTTTCTTCGAAGCAACGGTGTACCACATGCACCAAACTCCAATTAACTTTTGCCCTTACACCATATGGATAATATTTGATTCTCCTAATTGGAAAGACTCAATAAAGTAGAATAGAACAGTAAAGAAAATGCATGGATTCCACCAAATATTCCGGAAAACTACAGGAAACCAGCAATCCCATTTACTCCTCACACTCCAAATAATCGTCTAAGGTTTGATGAAGTACGTAGAACCCATCTCCAGTCACCCCTTAACCTCGAGAACGTAATCAATAAGATACTGTTACCAACAAGAATAAAGAAAACTCAGATCCGAGTACAAGATACCCATTCCCAATCATATATCAATCTTCATGTTCTCATCATCTGTAAGTCCACAGAACGCACCGTTTCCCACAAGAATGGCGAAATCCCATATTTGAACACACGAATTATTACTCTCTTGCATCAAACCTCAAGTTCTCATCATTAAAAAATCGACAAAATGCCAAGGTTATCAACTAGAATGAAGCAGAACCCGTCCACAATCACTCATCAAACCTCAGGTCTCATCACCAGAAAATCTACAACAAGATGCAATGTTTTCCGAACAGATTCAGACACACGAAACCCATTTACAATCAACAAGAAGATTCAAGGCTTCAAACAGATTCAACACAAGAAACCCATTTCCTATCACTCCTCAAACCTCAAGTTCTCAACAAACCCACTTCACAGTTCTCACCACACTTCACAAAACCATCACATATTTGTTGCAGCAATTTGATATCAGATGCATTAGAATCGATGTTCAACAACCCCACATTCACAAACCAAATTTGCAACGACAACAAAATCACCTTCAATTGATCAAGTTGCCAAAGAACCCAGAGAGAAAATCGAAACCCTAGAATCCACTGGCCATTCTGACAGCACAAACCCTTGAATTTCTACCAAGATTCTCGACCCATTGTTCAAGAACTACAACGCTCAACTTCTTGCGAGGATAAAATCTAGTCACACACTGTAGATGCAAATGGGTAACGTTATATGTACGTTATTGTGCATAAAATGTTGTACGTGTATCTAAAAATGGTGGTTTCTAGATACTTGATGAAGTGGGTAACAACCAAAAATGTCCAAAACCTATGAAAAATTGGGGGAAATTGGAAAAATAAGTGAGGGGAAAAGGTGAATGGAGAGGGTTTAAGGTGAGGAAGGGGAGAAATGAGAAGTTGTTGAAGGCATTTTGCTTGATGATTTTTGGTATGAGACTAATGGTGTCAAAAATCCGGACTTGGGTTAACACAGCTCGTCTTGGGTTTTTATGGGTCGGGTTTGAAAACGTTTTTTCCTTTCGAATCACGGCCCGTTCTTGATCCAGGTTCTTGTCCCAATGGCCTAAAGGCTTGGATCAAGGTCCGTCCGTTTTTGTCATTGTGTTTTTGCAAAAAAGGGATTGTTAGATTTTTCAATTAAAACTGTTAACGATTATAAGAAACTATCAAAGACTTATAAATATAACATTTTTAAGGGTTAAAACTTTTTTATTTTGAAAATGAAAACCGTGAACGATTTCCTAAACCATTCATGGTTTATACACCAAACAAACGTCAATGGTTTCCTTATAATCGTTCATAATTTTTTATCATTGAGATGTATAAGTTTCTATATTGTTGTAACCGTTAACGATTTAAGGATAAAACGTGAACCATTTTAAGAACCCTTAGCGGTTTTAGTATTACAGAAAAAAAGAGAAAGGAAAAATATCTTAAAATCCGATCAAAGGGCCGGGCCAAGCTCGAATTTTTGGGAGGCCGGGCTATTTTCTCAGGATTAAGGCCCAGTCCTAATCCCTGTTCAGGGGCCGGGCCAAACCCGGGCAAAAAATGGGCCGAGGGGTCGGGCCGTTAGACCATACTACTATATCTTTGCCCTTTGGTAGGTAAAGTGTAAAATTGAAGTGATGTATATGATCTTGTTTTGATATATATAGCATCATATTATAGTGTTATTTCATGTGATTCTCCTATTATTCATCAATTATATAAAATTTTTATTAAGCTATGATTAAAAAAATCTGATTAGCATAATTTCATGGCCGAGTTACTCACCCACTCATTCATGGCATAATGTAGTTTGGGGAAAAGGAAATATAATAGCATCAATATATATTGTTAAGGATTAATGAAGTATGAAAATCAAATAATTAAAAAATTTTAAAAATAAAAATAATTTAAAAAAAATCTCCATCCTTGTATATATCCTAACAACACTGTATGTTATTAGTAACAACTCCTTTTTTTCATGTAGTTTATTTTCACTTTTGCTGGTTCCAACTACTAGTCTTGTGCATCTTTAGAAAAATATGAACTAGAATTCTTATACAATATGTGGTGTCATGATGATGTTATTGAACGGACGATTATTTATTTGTATATTGTTCAAAATTGGATCCATAAAATTACCAAACAAATAGCATATCATTTTTGCTCTCCGTGATTTAGGGAATCACGAATCCTAAGGATCATTTGTGTGTGTTGATATTAGAGTTACTGAAAACACCATGTCATAAAATAGTCAGCCTCATCGGAGTACTTTATATTAAATACTCCATCCCATCGGAGTACTTTATATCCCATCTCATATGTGTATTATAATTACCCGGAAGTATCATAGTTAGCCTCATCAGTCCTTATGATCTCCAATAAGGCCGATCATTCTTCTCTAGAAATATAAGAATACACAGCGTACTGAAAATATGTATAAACTGATGATTTACAAAAGGATGATGTATTCGTCTTCTGTAAATTGATGTCTTTGTTGACAGTTCTAGCTCAAAAATCAACTTAATGAAATTGGAGGTTGTTGGTGCTCCGGCAAAGAAAGTGATGATGAGGCATATGGTTATGGAGAAATAGAGTTCAGTTGTTGCCTCATTGTGGTATATACCCCCATGGCTACAGAGTAGAAACTCTATAGACAAGGAACACCACATGTTAAGTGGTAGACGAATAAGCAGACAAGATTCCAAGTAGAGATTTCAATATCATGACTGTTCTATTGAAGAATCAACTCTGTCGGAATTCCGAACTGAGCTCTCAAATTTGTGATGGGTGAATTAGGATCTACTGGTGCGCGTGGTGCGGATATGACATATGGAGTTCTGCTGCTGATGTTGCTGTCCGATATTGATGCTGATATGTTCTGAATTTTTTGCAGTTATGTGTAATACTTGTGAGATCTCGTTCGAGGATCTGGTTGCTGTGATCCTTTGTTAATCAACAACGGTCAAACAAGATTTAGCCTTAAATAAAACTAAGATAAAGTCGAACTTTGATGCAACATTACTGTCACCAAATTGAACATCAACTACTTCCATGTTATGCCTCTAAGCATCTGATTCAGTTGATAAAATTAGTTCAGCAACTAAACCACCTCTAGCTTTTTGCAGGAAAAGTTTCCCAGTTTGGCAGGAGTCTGGTGGTTGAGTTGAAGCAGTTGCTTGATTAAGATACTGGAAGGGATCCCACTAAGAATAATCAACTTTCCAGTTCGATAACACACCTAAGTTTGATCCGACACAATGGGCTGCAGGGTTTGAGATGACCGTTTAAGACAGAACGATGATGACTAAGTCGATAAGGGTCAATATGCATCTGATAGACAGTGTCACATTTGACTTGACATTTGAGCCTAACGTGATAAGATGATAAATGGAGCGAGTGTCCAACAGATATGAAAATAACAGTGATAGACTCTATCGAGATCGGCTCTAGAGAACGACATGTTGTTGTTGAAGAACCATAGCTAGATGCCACGATGCCACTCAATGAGAGGCGTACATCTAGTTATGTAATATCTGTTGTTGATCTAAGTAGTCTCTATTACTGATCTTAAATAGAAGTCACGTATAGGATTTACATGGAAACTTCACATGTATAGAAGATTCTGTAATACAGTATCTCATATCAATCAAATATGCAATTAAGTAGATCACGGAGGATTTGGTGGATTCCTTCCAATACTGAGATTTTCCTTGCAAATAAGAACTTGCTAGTTCAGCATTGAGAATAAGGATATTTCCCTAACAAAATTGGTAAATTCTGATAATCAGTCACTTCCAGTCTTCCAGATCCCTCACTGCTTGCAACATTTACCTCAGAATAATTTAACTCATTCCATTTTCAATCACAAATCGGCCACATTACAAAAGCTTACCCCTTTTATCTTTTATTTTCGAAAAAACAATATTGGTTGATAGAAAATTATCCTTTTCAAGATAACATGAACACCGCAAATATAATAGATAATCTTAATGCATGATCCAACTTTTAAGTTTTTAATTGTTGTTTTAGCCTTATTTTTAAAAAGAAAAGAATGCATTTATTCATGACATCAGTTAAGACACCGATATTTATTAAGATCTAATCCCAATCCAAATCCTCTAACACCAGTCCAAATGCTATTACTAGTAAATACAAAGATGAAGTTACTACTGATCAATTCTTGTGATCATCACATGTTTTGATAAGAGAAGTATTGGCAAGGCCAAAGACAAACAGAAGAAACAAGGTGGAAGTTTATAAGATCACTGATAACGATCAACTACTGGACGATATCTTGATATAAAGAGTGAGCTGCACAGATCACACCTTAGTTGGGTAAGGTCATATACTTTCTAAAATCACTAAACGATGACTCGATATTGTTATTGTGAAAGCCTGTCTTATGGTTGATTTGGTGATCACTTGTTAATGTTAGATAGGGATGCTGTTGTACTTCACCCAATAACAGCCAGTCTGGTAGTTCAACAAGACCAGTCTATGACTTATTAGACAGTGATGGACATTCAGCACCGAGTTGCTCAACTCCGAGAAAAAAAAATGGGTTTGTGTCTGTTCGAGTTTGATCGAAATATCGGCAAGTGTTGTAAATCGCAAGGAAACATCTCCTTAATCACCACCATCTAGGGATCGTTTTCAATCTACCTAACCATAAACAATGACATTGTATCAAATACTGGCAAACAGCCTCTGCACTTTCGCTTTATAAGCCTCAGTCGTGCCTCATCGGCCCACAGAAGGCGATACCTGTGAGAACACGAGACGAAGAGGGAGCAGGCTGAGATGGCACGGTTACAAGTTTTGATGGCGGTGCTCTTGCTGGTGTTGCCGATGGTGCTGGTTGAGTGCAGAGTTCGGAATTACAAATTCAATGTAAGTAGGGATTGCTTCGATAGTCGTTGCATATTTGAAATCTGCATGAGATGTAGGAATAAGGATCAAGCGAAGCATTATATGAGACTAAACAAAAGAACTCCCAGGTGGTGATGAAAAAAACTACCAGACTGTGCTCCTCGAAACCAATAGTGACCGTAAACGGGAAGTTTCCTGGACCAAGGCTGATCGCTAGGGAGGACGACACGGTGCTCGTGAAGGTTGTCAACCATGTCAAATACAACATCTCCATTCACTGGTTTGTCCTCCTTTCACTCGCTTAATGCATGTCGCTTGGCCACTTTTATCTGCGATAACTCAGCAACTGTGGCTTGATATTATCCTTCTGCCGGAGTGACCAACAAAGATGGCTGCATAGATTCAATCATATGAAAGTTTCCTGATGACAGATGTTTCTATGATAGGCATGGTATACGGCAACTACGAACAGGTTGGTCGGACGGACCTGCTTACATTACTCAGTGTCCCATACAGCCCGGTCAAAGCTATGTCTACAACTTCACCGTCACCGGACAAAGAGGAACCCTATTTTGGCACGCGCACATCCTCTGGCTCAGGGCAACTGTACATGGTGCCATTGTTATCTTACCGAAGTATGGTGTTCCCTATCCCTTCCCGAAACCAGACAGAGAGGTCGTGGTCGTCTTAGGTAATGAATAATATCTCGATATCACAGTTCATCCTCCATACCTCTCCTCCTAAAACTTCTGTTACAAATTACAATCTGGTAAAAAAAATCGAATTTGACGTATGTATATCCATTCATGCACCAGCAATATGGTCTTTCACTGACAAAGCCTGAAACAAATACAGGAGAATGGTGGAAGTCAGACGTCGAAGCCGTGATCAATCAAGCGATTAAATCCGGTGGAGCGCCTAACGTCTCGGATGCTCATACTATCAACGGTTACCCGGAACCCATCGCTAGTTGTCCTAAGCAAAGTAGCATTCAATTCCCCTACTTTTTCTTTTGGTGCATAATAATCTCATTTCCATGAAATCGCTCCATTCACTAACCACACCCCATTAGAGCATATTGTTAGGTTTCACCATTCAGCTTTTTACCATTTTAAGTCAAACTGCAGCTGAAATGATAAAAACATAAAGCACAGATTGCTTTCACAGCAGGCAAGAGTTATTAGGAAATAAACAATATAAGCAGTAGTTAAAGATAGTAACAGATTAGACAACTGAACATACGATTCTACTTACTACCAAGATTTCATCTAAATCTATCACGAATCCATAGTGAATAGTGATAGTTATAGGCTTATCCCTCCTGTATACATGATCTTCCTCTAAATGCAAGCAAGCGTCTGAATGGCGTTTTGAGCCAAACATGCAGATAATTTTCTTATTGTAATGCATGTTCATAAAGTATCAGTTCTGCAAAAATTATTTAGAAACCAGCAGCGACAGAGTATAGAAAGCAGATGTTAGAAAAAGGAGTAATCGAATCACTACAGGAGGAGCTCCAAACTCAGATTCAGTTCCTTGCATCCTTATCACTATCCACCTGATGATGAACTACATTGATGCATCTAGATTTGACAGTGTTTTGAGCTAAACATAAAGTTTTCTATCAATAATGGACACTCATAAGCGTCAGTTTTGCATGCTAGTCCATAAACCAGTCGCGATGGTGTATATGGAAATTATCACGCCTGATCACATACAGCTGTGATAAATTAACATAGATCAATCTGTATTGTATTTAACCAACTTATATTCACATCGACATTATATGCTTATGACGTGCAGAAGGCTTTAACTTCAAGGTCATACCGGGCAAGAACTACCTACTAAGGATCATCAACGCCGCCCTAAACGAGGAACTCTTCTTCAAGATCGCCGGCCACCACCTCACACTCGTGGAAACCGATGCCGCCTACGTCAAACCCTTCAACGCCTCGACCCTCCTGATCGCCCCAGGCCAAACCACCACTGCGATCCTCTCGGCCACCAAACCCTCAGGCAGATACCTCGTCGCTGTCTCTCCCTTCATGGACTCCCCGATCGTGGTCGACAACCTCACCGCCACTGCCACCCTCCACTACAGCGACGCCCCCACCACCTCCCTCCTCTTCCTCACCTCACCCCCACCCCTCAACGCAACCCCACTCGCCACGTCATTCACCTCCTCCCTCCGCCACCTCAACTCCCCTACCTACCCTTCTTTGGTCCCCACAAGGGTCCACCACTCATTATTATTTACTGTGGGGTTGGGAGTCAATCCCTGTCCCACCTGTTCCAGTGGGTCCCGCGTAGTGGCGGACATAAATAACGTAACATTTGTTATGCCCGCCACGGCGCTTTTACAGGCTCATTATTATAACGTCTCCGGCGTCTTCACCGCCGACTTCCCCGGCCGGCCGCCGGCCACGTGGGACTTCACCGGCCGGAATGTGACCGGGATCGGATTGGCGACCACGGCGGCAACGAGGGTGTATGGGGTGGGGTATAATCAGACGGTGGAGATCGTTTTGCAGGATACTGGGATGATCGCGGCCGAGAATCACCCGATTCATCTGCATGGCTTCAATTTCTTCGTCGTGGGAAGAGGGATTGGGAATTTCAACCCGGTGACAGACCCGGTCCGGTTCAATTTGGTCGACCCGGTTGAGAGGAATACTGTTGGGGTTCCGTCCGGTGGGTGGACCGCTATCCGGTTCAGAGCTGATAATCCAGGTAACTTTTATGGTTGTTGTCCGCGAAATTGCTGGTTTGAAAGTGAATTTTATTGCTCGGAGGGTTTAGGGTTCCAGTGGTGAATGATGAAACCTACAGTAAAATATGATTATGGTCTTAGATCGATGTCAGAAATGTGATGAGACGTGATGTGAAATCCATATAGTCGATTTCATATAACATAACAAGGATAAATATTTAATCTATAATTATATACATATGATTTCTCAGTTGTTTATAATGGATAATGAATAGGATTATAAAAAGGACAATTATATTGTGATACATTTTTTGATTCGGTGACGTGAGAGTGAAAAATTCTTGCTTTTGTTGTAATCTTTTTTGGCTGATCAGTTTCTGATAATGGTGTTCGAAATTTTTGACAGGAGTTTGGTTCATGCACTGTCATTTGGAAATACACACAACATGGGGACTAAAGATGGCATTCCTGGTGGATAACGGGAAAGGCCCCGAGCAGTCGCTTATACCTCCGCCCAGCGACCTTCCTAAATGTTGAGGTCTTAGTTTTTCTCGCTCGTTGATATTTCGCTAACCAAATAAGATTATAAGAAGAAGCAGATATGTGCCAAGAAAACTTGGAAGTGTGAAACAGTATTTGTTGATCTTGTAGAACGTTGTGACGACTGCGGTCATAGGAGGAGTTGTTTTGGAGCAGCAGAATAGGCTGCTCGACCTTATCAGTGCTTTGTAATTAGGTAGTAGTATTTTCATTGATTTCGTCGCGATTCTGATTCTTTTAGATTGGTTCGGATTGGAATAGTGCAAATTCCAAGAGTGTTATAAGCAGGCTCAGACTTTATATGAGCCAAATATACACATGAATGAAACTTTTATCGATGATATATTGCTGATTTGTTAGTTATACTTGTGGCTCTAGTATCATTGGTTCGGATTTTTAACAGAATTGATTCCACAATATGATATCAGAACTTATCATACTCTCCTTCATATATTATCAACTTATACTTTTTATAGAAATGGTTTCTCAATCTATTAACTACTTGTGTATTTAAATCATACACCGAGATTAGAAATGCATAGAATATTGTCTCGTGTAATGCACGAGATGAAAAATTATAAAGAAATAATAGTGTTAAATGATAGTGATAAAAGTTATTGTTTTATTATACTAAACGAGGATTTCATATATAAAATTGTTAGAATTTTTTATAATTATTTGTTAGTGAAAATTTTGTATATATGCTTATTATATATTTTTTATTTGATCCAAATATATTGTGTTAAATTTGAGATATTAAAGTTCATATTTAGTTTAGGTAAGTTAAAGACCTAACAATCTATAAAATAAAATAAAATCATGGTTATTAGATTTAGATATGATTTTTACTGTTTAAATTGAGAATTTTAGCATATAGAATCATGGTGATTAGATTTTGATACATATTAGATTAATAAAAATAAAGTTACGGTGATTGATGAGAGGAGGAATTGAGATATTGTTTTAACTTTGATTGGTTAAGATATATGTTGGATAAGAAATATTTAATCGGGTTTAATTTTTTTTAACTGATACTTTTTTTATGTGGCAATAATGATTTTATTTAATTGATTTTAATTTTTAAGTGTAATTATTTAAAAATGACAATAATACCCCGTCATACCGTTTGCCATCGAAATGATTTATTGCGCTTAAAAACGACTAAGTAATATGATATATACACTAAAATACTGTCTCGTACGCTGCACAAGATGAAAAATTACAATAAAATAATAACATTAAACGACTTATACCATAAAGAAATCGATATAATAATTTTTCATAAATTTTATATTTTAAAAGATTTTTTTTCAGTTTATGTTTTTGTTTCTATTATGTGATATAGATAATTTATTTTTTTTAGAAAGACATTGATCTATTTTTTATATTTTATTTTGAATAGATAATGCTGAATATTTTGATTTTTGTTTTAGTTTTGTCTTTTTAATTTAGTAAATGACCTTTCTAATTAAATAATGTCGTTTATTTTTAAGTTTTAAATCACTAATCTAATTATTTGTTTGTGAAAGATATTGTGTATAAGATGAAAGGAAGAATTCTTTATATTATATTTAATAAAATTCAGGTTACGGTGATTGATAACAGGAGAAATCAGGATGTTATTTAAATTTTGATTGGTTAAGATATAGAAAAAATTCCCACAAAATACAAAAAAAAGGAAAAAATTCATATCAGGTACCATCCGGGAAATTATTTCCATTCGATACAATCCAAACCAAACAAGCAACTGAGAAGCCTGATCCGTTCGTCCCTTTTCACCATCAACCCAGCCAACCTTCACTCTCCATCCCAACCTTAGGTTTCCATATATCCAACGAATCAGATCAAGAGAAATCAATATGGCCATAATCACTGACCTTGCATTATCGATGACGGACACGGCATAACTGGATGAAAAAAAAACAAGAAATTCACAAAAATCAATCAAACACCCCTAAACTAAATTACAATAATCCGAACCAGTAAATTACAATCTTTAATCACTGAAAACGATCAAAAGATAATGACTATGTGAAAATCACACTGACGCATTATTTCATTAAACTGACCCACTGTTTTCAAAACAGTGCGTGTGAAGCATGAAACAATGTATCTATACAAAACAGTGCAATTTCTGTTTTTCTTTTCACATTCACATTTGCGTTTTGTTTGATAGGACTACTGCTTGTGGATATATGCTTGCAATCGTTGATATCAATCAATTGTGAGGAATCAAATCCACGCGAAAAATCAGATCCGTGTTACGAACAAGATATGTGCGACCCAGTCTTGAAACCATGGCTCTTCCTCACGCCGTGAATCTGCTAGTGATTGTCGAAGATCGTCGGAAAAGAATCGTGAATTTCGTGATAAACAGGAAACCCGATGGTGGCCGTAATACCCCAAGGAAATGCTTAAATGGTTTGATTATACTACCTATACCAACAAGGTGCACCTTCCTTTTCGGTAGCCCATCACTTTAGAACTCCGCAGTTAAGCGTGCTTAACGTGGTACAATTTTGGGATGGATAACCTCCTGGGAAGTTTCTCAGAATGTGCGTGAGTGAGGCCAAAGCACACTGAAAGGACTAGTGTTGGTCTGTGGGGTCAGTTGTCAGCCTGGCGAGCGGTTCTTGGTGACGATCCGGTAACAAGGATTTGGCCGGGGCGTTACAGTATGGTATCAGAACAACCCCTCCTGGGAAGTTTTTTAGGGTGTACGCGAGTGAGGCCAAAGCGCACTGAAAGGACTAGTGTTGGTCTGTGGGGCCAGTTGTCTGTCTGACGAGCGGTTCTTGGTGACGACCCGGTAGCAAGGATTTGGCCGGGACGTTACAGTGGCAAAACAGCGCGTTAGTTTTGGGAAAAAAAAGGGAACTGTACCTAAATGGAAATATTTTTCCGACATGTATGTTTGGGGCAATATTTTGAAAAAGGTGTATTATGGAGGAATTTAATGTAAGATATATGTTAGATTAGATTTTATTTAATTGGTTTTAATTTTTTTAAAATGATAATAATGCCCCGTCATACCGTTTGCCATCGAAATGGTTTGTCGCGATTTGCTGCATTAACCACATACAAGGTTATGCGTTGCTAAATCATTGGATCTGAGAATCAACTGTTGATATTAAATGTGTATTCCTCTCTCTTTAATAAATGAAAAAAATGACCTTTTAAAATTAACTGTTGATTTTAAAATCCAACGATCTATCTAGACATAAACTTATATATGACTAGTCACAAATTGCACACCATAAGTACAGGGATAGAAACCTTGAGTGAAGGACATGGCTTTTTTCTAAGTATTAGTCATAAGGTAGTTGTTTCGATATTAAACTACATAAAATTCGAAAAAAAAAAGAACTAATTAAAATTCTCTTCTCTTAGTTTGTTGAATAAAACTGTTTTGAGTAAGTACACTTGGTGTTCACTTATAAGACTTTTGGGGCTGATAATGCCCAAAGGAAAAAGATGAATAGGGTCCCAAATCAAAATAAGGAGTCAGTTATTGGAAGAATTCCAAAGTACTCTTACAAAAAGGAATTGGGATATCAAAATGAAAGGAATTTTTTTGATCTCAGTAAAAAAACACCGTGCGTTATACGGGATGAATAAAAATAATATTAATAAATAATATTAATAAATAATATTAAACTTATTTATATAAATTAATATATATTGAACCTGATTGTTTTTTTTTGTTGTTGATAAAATCTATCAAAAGTTATTGTTTTATAATACTAAAAGATAATTTCATATATAAAACTGTTAGGATTTCTTATAATTATTTCTTTATGAAAAATTTTGAATATATAATTATTATATATTTTTTATTTGATCCAAACATTTTATGTTAAATTTGAGATATTAAATTTTGATTATAATTATAGATATAATCGATCTCATTTTTTTAACTGTTGATCAAACAATTGGGTTAAATTATATCGTCAAAATTTAATATCGATCATTCAATTCATAATCAAAGGCCATAAATTAATTGATTAAGATTCTATTAGTTTAAATAAAATGAAATACTTGATTATCTATTAAAATTTTTAAAGACAATAATATTTCGTCATATCGTTTGCAATCAAAATAGTTTATCGGGCTTAAAAAAGACTGGATAATACGATATATATTAGATTAGATTAGATATTTTATGTTAGATTTAACTGGTTAAATTTTTTATGTTCTTAGTTCGTATTTTATTTAATTGGTTTAATTTTTTTAATTGACATTTTTTAAAATGACAATAATACATTATTATATCGTTTGTCATTAGCCACCCAAAAAGATTGGATAATACGATATATATTAGATTAGATTGTAGCGCAACGAGAATATTTCTTTGACTGCATTAACCATGTTGTGATTTTACATCCCCAAAAAAAAAAAAAAAAACGTTGTGATTCATAGTTTCATGCATGTATATACTGTGATGGGAAAAGTGGTTGATAGAGTATAATTGTAGAGTATAAATATTATATTTATTTTAGGACGAATAAAAAACAATGTGATACATTTTAGGGACAAAGGGAGTATTAATATTGCCACAAGAGAAGAGCACATGATGCTACGTCATCCGTTAAAAAAAAGTGAAACGATATGTTAATCATTTTGAGCAAGACGTTTCATTGTTTTTCTTAATCATAACAGAAAATTATTTTTTTGATATACGATTAAAGTTAACAATTTTATCTATCATTATTTTACAACGATATTTTTACAAAAAATGATGTTTGATCTTTATGTGACAGTTTTGAAATACATATCGTTTCTTATTTTGTGACAGAGGGGATAATTGCTTTTATCGTCAAAGTAAATTTTACTATGAATTCTAAAATTTAAACTTTTCATTATAAATGGTCATAATACTTTTATACGGATTCATCAAATGATAAATCAATTATTTTTGAAATAGTATGAGTTATGGGAGAGAGCATATACGGTGAAATATACGGGTATCAACATAGTGTTGCGCAAAGAGGATGACAGCTGTATGGACCACAACCAGTGGCCCAGCTCAACAAAGGGGGGATGCATCTGCCCAGTGGGCCTGTGAAGGTATGGTATTCGATGGGCTGGGCTTTGCTGACTCGCTCATTTGTCAATTTATCTATGCTGCGTATTATTTCAATTATTTCCACGAAATGATAGTCTAATTCTCTATAATAATTCAACGGATGAGTATGCATTGGTAATTGTTTGGTTTCCTGTTTCCAAGCATCGTACAGTTAATTAGATGTATTCACGATGAGATCTCAGCATAATAATATTTCCCTACTGCAGTCAACCATTGATTAAGTTTAATAAACTGTCTTGCCAACTATGCCTTGGAAACGAGGGGCAACAACAACATTATGTAGATCCATTTATTTTGAGAATTAGAAGTGATTAAATGGAAAATTCACGAAACACCGTAGAGTATTTCAGATGTGTCCCGATTATACGGTCAACTATAAGAAACGACATTCAAACACGAAACAAGTAATCTGCGAGGCGTTGAGCGAGAGACTAACACGGAAGAAGAACCATTTTGTTTTAAGCCCGAAATTTCTATAATTCTCTAGTTAACACATCATAATGAATCAGATTAAATATCCGAGGTGGCTAATTCATATCAAACACCATCACCATTGATCACATTCCAAAAAGAAAAATAAAACGATCAAATAAAAAGAGAAGCAAAGGTGATGTGGACAAGCAACGGTGATATCACCAAATTAAAGTGCCCATAATAAATAGCGCGCTTAATCAGTCACCACAGTGGGACCTCTAATTGACTAGAAGTGGCTGCGTATTTGCATAATCCCTAGAATCTTACCAAAATAGGAAATGTGATTATAGGCTAAATAATTTTGATCATTCCATTTATGGGTGTGGGGGCTGTTTTCTGTTTGATGTTAACCTTTCATCATTGTTTATGTTTTGAGCCCACATTTCCAAAGCTACCCCTCCATGTGACTCCACCTTGTAAGAGAGACGTGCAAATTTGGATTTCTGTCGTGTTGTTTGTGGTCGATATGATAGTTTTATGTGATGCCCATAATACCCTTTTGAGGGTATTATTACTATTTGGTTGATTTGATTTAAAAAAACCTATAATCCTTCGATAAGAGAAAAACCAATAACTCAAATAATTTCCTTAATTATATTATTATGTTCAATATACATCAAAGTTACTACAGACGGAGACGAGGAGAAAGCTTTGGTCCCATGCCATTGTAGATCTTGCGACTTCATTCAGCATCACATTATGCTACCTTTTTCGCGTTAAACATTTCATTGATATTACCACATATACAAATTCAACCTAATTTCCCACGTCATGGTAGACTACCGCGTTTCTCAGTCTAAGAGCACCAGTGGGTATATCATCTATATATTGATCCGTGTTGTTAAAGGCAATGTAGCTAAACCACATCATCACGTGCCCATCATATGACCATATGAATTTTCGAAAGTGATTTGCTAGACGTAATGTTAACTTTTATTCTTTGTTTTCAAGTTGGTGGAAGCACAAGAAACTAAGACAAGTGTACATTCCCAATGGAGCACTGCTATTCCCCCCTTCCCGCTACAC
>JAOVYX010016983.1:0-23261 GCA_035668315.1 Drosera spatulata | reverse complement strand
CCCTTTTTTTATGCTCAAATAGTTGTCGTTTTCTATCCCCATGTTTCGTATGACATTCAAAATTGTGACACAGGGTCGAAAATTAAGTGCAAAACGTTACCATAATCGGATCCTAAACGTTCGTGTGATTTTTAATAAACGTGTGTGGTCTGTTTGTTCGGGTGAAGGTTGTTTCTCGTCGTGAATGGTGTGACGAGTGGGGTATCAAAAGTGTGAAGTTCCATGAAGGTATGGTGGACCCCACCTTTGTTCCTGATTCGCTGCTCCGAACCGGCCGGTCAAGAACCGAACCAGAAGATTAGCCACCGGCCTACACATAACAATGGATCATGATAAAAGTATCTGATTTATAGGTCAAATAATTCAATAACAATCTTTGATAGCGATTATCTTAGAAGTTATGTCAAGTAGTTGTTCCAATGAATTTTCTAGTGCTGTTGCAAAAAGAAGGAGGTGAATATGTAATTTGATTTCCCATTGAAGTTGACTACATGTGGTCACAAAATTTATTTAAAGGGGTGGGAATTATTGCATTACATGGACCATTAGTAGTACTGTAGAATGTACAAACCCAACAATGAGTACTGCTTTAGATTCCCTTCCCATGATGCATTGATGAAAAGATTTCCCCTTTGTTTCTTTTAATGTAAAATTCCTGAAATATTTGTTGATACCATAATGAAAAGGAAAAAGAAATGTACTTGTTGTCTTGAATTTTACTGGTAATTGTTTTATCGCCTAGCATATGGATATATTTATACACACAATTATAAAATCTTAATGAAAATTCAGACATCTTTAGCTAGAAATATGTTGAGGAATTGATAGTGACTAGACAAATTTTTATCCTTCCAAAATTCTCCCATCATAATTTTTTTTTGGACAATTTTGCACTTTCTTCACACTTTAGCCTTGAAAAGATAAAAAATTACCTTTTATTTATCATTTCCCATATGTTGATGTAAAAAAAGATTTGACTTCGTGATATCAATCTTTATTGTAACCGTGCAGTAAGGGGTCATACACTACTTGAAATCATCAGGATGTCTCCGGTACTCGACGAGATTATAAGGTGTTGTTGCCTCAACCATTGAAATTCAAAATCTCTAAAGTATGCATTTTGACGAATTGTGTGGCAACTGATAAAAATAACGAATATGATTAAACGATCCAAATGGATTGCTAAGATAATTGTACACTCATTTTATAATTCTTATTACAGTTAAAAAGATGATATCTTTTTTGTCTCATAATATAGACCACAAACATTTGTTTGAACCATTTCAAAATATAGATAACATATCTGTAACGTCTCGACTTTTCATAGCATATTAAGACATAAAAATATAAATGACGTTACTGTCGTTAAGTCCCAACATCCTAACTAGACAAAAATTACTTAACCGATTTAGGTACAAAAATAAATAAAATCCACTTAAACATAAATCAATAATATTATCAAATACAACGAAAACTTCTCATTTATTACATATTTTATTTAGATCATAAACCACAATCCGGTAAATGCATATCAGCACCATAACCTATATCATATATGCCCGTTATCTCTAACTTGTGAAAACACAGAGAAGAGAAAAACATAGAAAAATAATAACCGTGAACCATATGAGCTCAATAACGTATCGGTCCCCTTACCAGGGATTACACAAGAGGAGATAATAAGAAAAAAGAAATGACCACTTAGGTCATTTAATCCAGCACTCTGAACTTATTATATCAATCCGACTTTCATAATTATCATCTCAAAAATACAGTGAAAACAGACAATAGATACTCTCAGTGTTATAATTGTGCCCTTAACGAGACTTATTCAATTTCATCTTATAATGATTTATTCAGCTTTAGTAAAAAGGATATCCGCAAAAGGAGATCAACCAAACCGGAGATCAGGATTTCCTGCAGTGAGTTTCCCTCATACCAAAACGAACTCACTGGGTCGATGAAAGAATATCATCACCAACTCACTATATAACTCCAACAACAAACACAATACTCTTTGTGTTTTATACTACAAAGTTATCTTTTCAATTATGGATTTATACTTGTTTTACTCACTCGTTTTCTTTATATCAATAAATAAGGCATAACACAAACACACACATCATCTTATCACGACACACAGCAGTTGCAGTCAGTAATTTACGTCAGCCACATTTAGTGACTTCGTCCAAAGGTTGCAATGCATATTATTATACTCACGGTATAATAATACGCATCGTCAGATATAATAAATTTAAACGTTACCTTCTTATTGTAACTCCCTTACACACACGCTCTGCTTGTCCTTTACTTCTTAACGAACGGAGTCTTCAGGTCGTATAACATGATAGCATTCGCATATTAATATATTTGTTTCTTCACGTTACGGTGTTAAACATATTTATTTGTACTTCGTGCAAAACCATTAGTGCTATTTGTGAGTGTTTGGAGTTATTTTGGGGTTAAAACGATCATTCTTGATCCACAAGGTTCTGATATGGTATCCGCACCTCTGGTACGGACATCCCGACATCTGAAATGGGTGTCTCGATCTCTGAAATAGGCGTCTCGACTTCTGAAATGACCGTTTCAGTCTCGGGAACGAGCTTCCTGCCCTCTGAAACGGTGTCCTAGATTCTATCCAACATGAACTTTTGACGTATTTAAATCTATGACTTTTTGTATACAACTCTAGAAATTATTCTGTAAAATTTTACATAAACTATACTCCCATACCTTTTTAGTAATATAAGACTTCTATCATAAAACTTTACTAATGATACCAGTTAATTATTTTAAGTTTATATTTTCTTATACTTCGAACAGTTTGACCTTACTTCACTAATTATCTCATAACTCTTTATATACTACTCCAAATAATTATTGATAAAATATTCTGAAATTAGACTTTCATACCTTCTCAGTGATATAAGACTTATCTTTTATGACTTATTATATAATTTCATATTAAGCCACAAAATCATCTCTGTAACAAATTTTTTACAGATTGATATATTTGAATATTTTGATTTATATCTCAAGATTCACAATTCCGAATCATGATCTATTAACTTCATTAGAAACTAGACATGTGAGAATCCAACATATATTAATATTAGAATTTATCACAGAGTGTACAATTTTTCACAAAATTTATAATCAAGACGATCAACTTTTCTTAAATAAGGTGAACGATCCTTGTTGTACTCGTCTTACCACCTTGTTTCTCCTCTTCTCCTCAAGTTTCTCCTTCTTCTCTTCTCTTGCTTAACTCTAATCTTGCAAGATAAGAGTGTTTTATTTTGTATTTGTAAGAGATTTTTTAAGAAAAAAAGAGCTTGAATTTATAGAAAACTAAATCAATTAAAATAATTTAAGTGGATAATTAGTGGGTATTAATTTAATTTAGGTGGAGTAGAAATTGACACAAAGGAAAACAAGTGCCAAAATTAGATTTAGGTCATTTTCATATAAATACGGTATTTTCATATTAAGATCGTATTTTTTCGTATTTACGTATTAGGGTTGCATTTCATTCATATTTTGTATTCTTCCCCCACTATAACGTCAAACAAGCATTATAAGCCCGTAAAATAAATTATAACATACGATAAAATACTATTCACGTTAATTATCGCGAAACTAAATTTTACGAAATTTTTCGGATGCTTACAATACCCCATTCAAAAACATCATCATTTATTACAATATACTTCATTATATTTTATCACAACTATTACAATAAACCTCACTGTCATTAAAAAAATAATTTTATCAAATTCCACAAAAATTCAACACACATAATACGCATATCGAATTAACGTACTGCATATAATATAAGACAAAAAAATATTATTTAACATGTAATTTAATGAGTTTCGATATATCTTAAACAATGGTCAATCGTCATATAGCCTTCATCGTATAAAAGAATATAAATTATATTACTATTAATGATTCAAGATAAATTTGCATAATATAATGTTTGATCTTCTCACGCTATTAGTTAAAGTTCATATGTACAGTCACATCACTATAAATATTATACGATGGAAGGAATTACATAGAAATCAAATCTCAATCCTCGATGAGCGTTATTTTCATGATCTCAATTACTCCCCCGTCCTATATTAATGGTTATATTTTTTTATTTGCATCGTCATAAAATAAATGTTTTTTTTTTGTTTTGGATGATCTTTTAACATAAAAAAATAACAAGAATCCTCTCTCAACTACTACAATACGCTTTATTATAAAAAAAATTTCATCAAAATTCATATAAATTCAACACTCATATAAATTTTCGTATCGGATAAATACGTAACAATTAATATTGGACGAAGAAAGTACTATTTTTTCGCTTAATACTCCCTCTGTTTCGCGAAAATTCTAACATTTTGATCCGAATTGAGAATTTATGTGTGTGTTTTGAATTTATATTGAATAATATTAAAAATACGATTTATTGTAACAGTTATGAGAGAAATTAGTGAATGTATTATAGTTGATTTGATGTTATTCCTTATCAAATTAAAAAAACGTTACCCTCTTCGTCCCATTAACTTTGTAACATTTTGACTTTGTACGTGCGTCGATGTAAAACTTAACACGCGTGCAACAACGATTAAACATATTTTTTTATAAATTTATCGTGAAACATCAATAATTATGTAAGTTACGTATTTCAATTTATTACATATTGCGGAACGATTGAATATGATTTAATATGAAAATGATATTTATATTCATATGTATAAAATAATATAAACTATATATATTTTGTAAAGTTTATGGAAAAAAAAATAATAAATTTTATTAAACATCTAAATAAGAGTAATTGTTTTAATTTTCACGAGTGTAGATGACATGTCGGATATGACAAAGAGAGGAAAAATGAGACGGAGGTATTGAGGGGTATTTTCGGACAAGACCACAAGAGAAGAGAAGTACTTGTATCTACGATACGAGGCTGAACGAGACTGTCAAATCTACTTATTCTCTCTTTCTTTCCCTTCCCTTTCCATCTCTCTCTCCACAAAATCAAGAAAACAAAACACCACACACAAAAACAGAACTACACAAAAATCACACATTCAAAAAAAAAAAAAAGAAAAAGAAAACCAAAAAACTCTCAATCTGCAGATTTTCTTGTGTGGGTTAACTAACTCAAATTCAATTCAAGAGAAGAATTTCATGTTTTCTTCGCAGATTTTCCAGGTACGCATTTTCCTTCTGTTCTCTTTCTCATCAAGTTCTATTCATTTTCTTGTTCAATTTTTTCTTTTTCATTTTTTAGTTCTTTTTTTCTGGGTTTTTTTGGTTGAATTTTGAGATTCGGGTTGTGTTTATCTGCGGATTCTTCTCTCTGTGTGTAATCATTTTCTCGACCCATAATTCTCTGATTACCTGAACCGCAGGGATTTTTTCTTTTCCCTGTTTTTTTATTTTTTGTCTGTTTTGAAGATATGAAATGACTTGTTTGTTTTGTACAATGTTGAAATCTTGGAAATGGAAGTTGTGTGATTATTGAAACTATTAGTGTCTGTGACATATTCTCGGTATGTGACGGTGACACTATCAAATAACGTAACATATGAGAACACGACAACTTATTGTAACGATGCAATTCTCATGGGGAGATGTGGGAATTTTAGCTAATTTTCATGCCAAAGAAGAATTTTTTATGGGAATTTTAGGGGAGATGTGGATTTGATTTCTAGTACAGTTAAGAACATATATCTATCTTATTGGTGTAGCATCATTGCCTTGGTGCTTAATATATTTTTCCTATGTTTTGGGGCTAAAAAATAATCACAGATTCCTGCTTGAAAATGTTAGAAATTTAGGTGGGCTTTTCTCAGTACATATTCAAGAGCTTCCTTTTTGTGGAAATTCCCCACTTGCATCATAGCCCTCTTCATATCTCATCATCCAATCTCATCTCCTCAATCCTCACCCTTCAATTATTTGTTCACTGTACTAAATTATCAACATCTTGAAGAGGCTGATGATCCATGTTCAATTATCATCTACTCATTTTAGAATGAGTTTTTTACTCTATAGTTACCACAATGCTATTGGTATATAGTCATACAGATTTCGATAGCAAAAACAACTCAGGTGTTTCCATCATCAATAGGGTATGGGAAGAACGTGATACAGGTGTTTCCATCAATAGGACTGTTTCAAAAACAGATTCTGATAAGCTTAATGTTACTTGTATTGTGAAGTTAATGATCTAGGGTTTGTTTTTGATAGACGAAAGTATGATTTGTTGTCTCGATTTCGTGTAACAATGATTGCAAACATAGATACTCAATTCAGTCTTCATATGCCAAGATTTCCCTTGGAATAACAAGTGGGGTTTGCTTTAAATCGTCTACCTTTTGGTGATGTATGACCATATATGGTGATGATGATCATTATGTGTATTTGTCACCATGAATGCTTGATTGATTAAGTTCTCAAAATCATCTCCTTAATTTTTGTCCCCTTTTCATTGTGCAGATAATATTTCATTTCAAAGTTCCAATCTTGAAACTTGGAAATTGAATATATCAAGAAATGGAAGGGGACACATTCTCAGGACTTGGCAATGGAACCCAAATGGACAACAAAGTACTTCAGACATTTCAGAAGAGTTTTGGTCAAGTTCAGAACATATTGGACCAGAACAGGTTGCTTATCAATGAGATAAACCAGAACCATGAATCCAGGATCCCTGACAATCTAAGCCGAAATGTGGGACTCATTAGGGAACTTAACAACAACATCAGGCGAGTCGTCGACCTCTACGCTGATTTGTCTCACTCCTTCACCAAGTCCATGGAAGTCTCGTCGGAAGGTGACTCTAGCGGTGCTGTAAGATCGGACGGGAAGCCCGGGAACAAGAGGAATCGAGCCGGGTAAGGACCCGTTTGACCAGCCGGAGTTGATTGATTTGCAAAGGAACCTTTAGGTTCTGTAAAAGGGTAACCAACTTTCAGTTGCCTCATACCCTGAAGTTCACAGTTTCTTACAAGTTCAGCTTGTTCAGTTTCTCCTTTGCCTTGTAAAAGTCTCTGATTTTAGATCTAATTGAAAAGGTTAAGTGAAGCATGCTTTTATCATGCACTTTGTTATATGAAGGTGTGGAGTAGCATCTGGGTTACTTTATGACTGATGAGTCCATTGTTAAGTTCTTGATCTCTCAATCTTTATGACGCATCTTCACCTGGTACATAATTCCACGTAAACGTGAATTTTGTATAAACTTGGGTGATTAGATTACGGTAATGATTATGCCAGGTACCGAATCTCGAGTCAAGTTCATTTTTGGTTCTTTTGTGTTAAGTTTGGACCATTAGTAAAGTTGATTTCTTAATATGTTATCTTATCATCAGTTTAAACAGTTGATAGAGCTGATTTCTTAATATCATCTATGAACTCAAGCACTTTCTGTTAAAAACTTGTTCATCTTCTGTCAACCTCTTTAATCTTTTGGGCCAAGCCTTAAAGCTCTCAAGATCAATTGACATGTCCTGATATTTCAGTTATCTTCCACGGAATCAAAGACCCTTTTCTTCATCCCCCTTTTCCCTGCATCACTTTGCTTAGAAGTCACTGCTCATGATTCTTTGATACTTTGTGGGGTTGAAAGTTTCAAAAACAAAACATGCTGCAAAGCTCTGCAAAGATGCTCTGCAACAACAACAACTAGTATAGAGTTGCAAGAAAGTTGCTTTCTTGTGGGTTTTGGGTTCTTTTTGGTTCCCAATCAGACACCATTACAAGGAGCAGAAACTGAGATGAGAGCATGATTTTTATCAGCTTTTGACTAGCTAGCTTTTTCTTTGTATGTTTTGTTGGGTTGTTTCATCCCAATTGGTACTCTTTGTGATATCGGTTGACTGTTGACTAATTAAGGAGAATCCATGGACTTCAGAGAAAGAAAGAGGTACAAGGAGTAGAAGGAAATTGAAGGAATGTAATGGTTAAAAGGGATTCGTCGCATCAGAATCATAGATATCAGGAACGTTATATTACGCAAAATGTAATATGAAATTGTTCTCTTATCGGATCTGTTGTAGAAGTATGTTTCTCAACTGGATCCAAAATTCAGACTTAAAATGTTCAATCCAATCATTTGTATCTTTGCATCCAAAGTAATGGCATGTGAGTGCCATATAACTCAAAGATACCGACTTTTCATAGGTCTTTGATTCTAAAAGGGAGAGAGGTGGCCACCCCTACTATATTCTATGTGATGGTATTGGTAGCCTTTAAACTTGAGTCACCTGTTGTTGTTGTGACCCATTTGATAGAGCAAACTCGGCCTTTTAAGATCTATCAATACATGTTACGTGGCCCACTGTTCAATATCACAAGTTAAAGTTCAAGATGAGTTTGCTGATTCTCTTCTATCTTGATTGATCATAGAGTTCCCTTTTTAGTGGTGGAGCCATCTGATACCGACTTGTTTTCTTGGCTACTAGTATTGATTAATTATCATGTATTCATGTTGCTGTCTAAAGATTAAGTACTGTTGAACGTAACGATCTTTTCGTCATATGTGGTTGGTTTATAACAGATGGCTTGTGACACATGAAATTTATTTACTGGTACATGTAACATAAGGTTTAGACGCACAAAGGATGAAGGATGAAGGAGAGCTGTGACAGGTTCCCATGTAGTTTGATATGTTGGTCCAATTACAGCACTGGGCTATGTGTCCAAGTCCTGGACTATTGGTACTCATATTCAGGCATATCTCAACTTGAGGAGGGTTTAAGCACAAGAAATTGACAAGATGGCTCTATTGAAAGAGGAATCAAAATTATAAAAATCAAAATTAATATCGAACTTATTTTATAAAATAAAATAATTTTTTTATAAAACGGATCTTAAATACTCTATTCGGATGAAATCGGAAACAAAAATTGAAAACCATTTTTTTGGTTTTCATCGATCTATGAAACGAAAATAAAAAAATCAAAAACAAAAATAATATCAAACAGTTTATAAGATATCTAGTTATTATGTTGGCGAAGTACGGTTTCTGAAAATCTGGTACTATGTTTGTTTCATTGATCAGATCATGAATGTTGTAATCATGGAGTCCAGAAACGGTATCGTAGAAACCGACCATAGACATTCAACTTCGAGAGACCCTTTTGTATCTGTTTACGATTCAAGAATACAGAAAACGAAGAATTCCGCTGTCGGAGGAGCTCCAGTATGATATTTGCCTGAGCCTCAACAGCAGCTGAGCTATGACATACATGAAAACCTGGCCAAAATCAATACAAAATTTCGTCCAAAATAGCACCTACATTCAGCGGTAAGCAACCGCAGCTGAGGCAGGCGAACCAACATAGGTGACATGAATTTCTTGAGGCAAGGGATGATATTTAATCCCAAGGTCCTCAAATATCTTCTTCAGCTCCATGAGTAAATCGCATTTGCGGCTGCTCTTTTCCCCGGAGTTTTGGAAATTTATCGTGTGGCAAACGTAGAGACCCAGGTTCATCTTGTTCATGTCCTCGAATCCTGTTATTTGTAGGCTGTGACTGGGTCGCCAGTGCTGCGGTTTGCTGTCAATGTACCTGAAACACCCAAAAACAATCAACAAAAGGTCATCAGGATTTGAATCCTGATCATTGATATTGTTGCTGGTGCAGTTAAACAACCATGAAAGTGGCTAGCTTGATACCAAATTGAAGAAAATCTACAGGATAAGAAAATGAGCTCCTCGTAGATCTGTTGCTTACGCTTTTATCCTTGTCTTCAAAGCACTGAGCGTCTCGATGGAAGTAGAGAAATCCACAGCAAACTCGACTGAGTCACTCATCTGGGGACTCCTGTAGAAATTGCTGACTGGTTTTGTGGCCAGCACAGAATTGGGATAGATAATCTTCTCGTTATCGTACCTCAAGAAGATCGTCGTCAAAATGTTCATCTCGTCAACAACCATCTGGCATAGCATCAGGTTATGCATGCAAGTGAGAAATAAAGAGCAGAATCCAAATACGACAACAAATCGAGTCACTTTTATAGTACTTTTTTTTTACCTGAACGCCATCAATGACACAGCGATCCCCGACATCAAAGGGATGCATTATGAATACAAATATGAGGGCCTCGAACACCGTCTTGGCGGTGTTTCCAAACACGAACACCACAAGCAACAGCTGAGATGAAATGAAGAGTAGAATTTTCGTCGTCAAGAATCCCATCATTAGATTCCAGACAATGATATTCACTATAAGAACAATTCCGGAAGCTATTTTGTTCAGCTCTTCCACGGCCGTCTTGGTGTCGTTTAGTGAATGAGCAAGAAACTTGCGCTCCAGATAGGCATTAACCTGCAATCAAGACACCATTGTCACAGTCATGCTATCTCCAAAATGCCGCTGTTTCCTGTCATAGTATTTCTCAATTCCGAATTTTCTATCTTACTTCACACATCGCCTCAAAACATTATAGTTTACTACACCTAGAAATATTAAAAATATAGGCGTTGCAAACTTTGAAACCTTAGACAACTCGAGTGTATCAACTCGAGTGTCCCATAGAAGCTATGAAATCCTTACCACCCACTTTGTCAAGGCTGATTTATTTATCTTGCCGCTTTCAGTTGCTCCCTCAAATAAGGGGAAGACGAGTTCTACCTCGACGCTTTTCAGGAACCGTAAGAGGTCGTCCTCCTCGATGTACCTAATGCGACACGCAAAGACTAACATGAGTGAAAAGATAAGCAAAAGCATTGTCAAGTGATTTACATATCAACAGTCTTACTTGTAACCAGGTTTGGCGACATTCTTGAGTATCTGATTAGCTGCAGATTTTGCCTCCCATTCACTTGTGATCTCCTTACCAGTCTGCTCGCCACCATCATCGTCATCCCCACCTTCAAGGGAATTCGATATGGTCGACAACTTCGTGCCTGTTATCACCTTAATCAACCCTCTCATCGTCCAAGCCGACACCTTCTCCTGCTTCATTCTGTTTAGCCTGTCTATATCAATCACTTCGTCCTCCTTCGCTTTATTCCCACCAAAACTCAACTTTCCGCTGCTAGTAGTAGCCTTCTCAATCCCAATCTTTTCGGCAATCTCCACCAACGGAGGCCCGGAAAGTGCCTGAAGTACATATTGATGGAATAATGATTCTTGAATCCTATCAAAGAATCTCCTTACATGAAAAGTAACCGCCACGGTCTTGATGAATAAAGTCTTGGCTAACCATATCGCTGACCCGACAACAAAACCAGCCAGCGACTTGGTGATATAGTTCAGAACTTTGGTCGTAGTTCTCGACCTCTTAACCCCGTGGCTAAACAACAAACCCCAAGCAAGAAGAATGGATGCCAACCAAAGGAAAACCTGAACGCTCCTCTTCATCCCATACACAAAGTACAAAACCTTCCTCTTAAGCACAAAGTTCCTCTCTATCAAGAACACAACGACATTCGTCAACCACTCGTTGATCAATCGACCACAGAACATAACCATTGCGAGCACACACCATTTCCATATGGCCAAACTCCATATCTTGAACGAAACCAACCGACTAACCGTCAAGCTAGCAATCAACAACCCCGTCAAGAACACGAACACTCCCCATTCCAATACAAGCAACAAATCCACCTTCTTTCCCTTCTTAGTACTCGTCTGAACACCCGTTTTATAAACATTATCGTTATCGTTATCGTTATCGTCATCGTCGCCTCCTTGGACCGCTGCCATGAGAGGCGTCTTAGGAGTAATCGGAGACGCCTTCGGAGTACTAACACTCACCCTAGGTGGAGTCCTACTTGGTGTTGTATCCCTATAAGGTGACTTAACACCAGCAACAACAACATTATGAGAAGTCTCATCATCCAAGTTCGCATGATCATGATCACTAGGATGGGGTGGCTCAACTAGCCTAGATTTGGCTCTCAAGAAACCCGAACTCACACGCGATGGCCTCCTCGCCACCACCGCCTCATTCGGGGATCTCGGAGGCCTATTCAAGCTCATATTGATGGTGCTGGTTATCTTGGTGATCTCAGTTTTCAACTGGGTGCCACGATTGAGACTCTCAGGCCTCTCTGGCCTTGTGCTAGGGTCAGTTTGGACCCTGTCAGGGGACTTATAGGCAAAACCCACCTGGGAAATTTGGTCGGTGGGTATAGTTTGAGCTCTACAGACGCTGTCGATGACGGGATTACCTGAGTTGCCGTTGCCGCTGTGCACCATAGTTTCAGCTCCATTGTTGGTTGCTGAGATTGCTGTGATTGCTGTGATTGATACAATCACATCATCACTGGTTCTTGCAGTTGCTGATTCTGCTGCAGAGTTGCCAGTGTCCATTACAGCTGTGCAAGTATGATCAAGCTACGTGACTGGTTGGGCCAAAAGGGCATATAGAAATGGTAGAGTTGAAGATCAGCTGTCGAAGTTGACTGAGGATTGATGATTGAAGTGGAAAGGAAAGGGGAAAGGTGAACCAAGAAGTACAGAGTGGACTGAAGGGGTTTGGATAAGTAAGGAACCCCACACCACTCATTAATGTATTATCGACCCGGAAATATTACGATCAATCATTCATGAAAGATTAGTCATGTATTACGAATAATATATAATCATACATCGTATCTTTACATGTTGTGTCAGTTCGATTTCGGATCCATCTCAATGTTAACTTCAATGATTTTGGTTAATATTCACTAGATGCGTAATGCGTGCAACAGTGTTGTAAAAACAGTCGGAGATTAGCTGGTTATAAACAATCTGTGGGGATATATTGACTGTAAGAAATTTCTAGGAATGCAACACTCGTCATGTTATATACACGAGGGAACATGGGACTGCTAGCACTCCAATATTGAATAAGCCTATGAAAAACAGAAAAATCAACACCAACTCGAAACCCTGTCACTTGTTCGAAAAATGATCTGATACAAACTCTACTGCATTTTTCTCAACCTATCCAACCTTGCCTCCAAGTCATCATCGATTGCAACATCTTCGTTACCGACTGCTTCTGCCTGCAGGACTTGGGCATTAGCAGCAGGCGCAGCTATAGCACCCGATGGTGCATGCACAAGCTGCATAAGAGCAATGAAACAAAGTTAAACATGGAGCTAGCGAAGCGAAAACCATAAAACAGTTTCAGAAGTTCCCGGGTATATATACCTCCTGGTCAACGTTGATTCCGATCTCATCGAGGACCTGGTTCACCAACTCGTCAGTTTCTTCTTCTTCCTCATCTCCCTCCAGGGCATCATCGATGGCATCGCCCATTACTTCACTTGTGAGTTCCATTTTCTCGTTCTGCCGCTCGAACTCCTGCATTATTTTCTGCAGTCCCGGGAGGTTCAGCTGCCTGTTCATTTTGCCCATTGCCTTTGTTACCCCTTTCATCGCCTGTCCCATGGCTTGGGTCGATTTCAAAGTCTGTTCATGCGCCATTAACGAGTTAGCTCATGTCACAACATAACCAAGAAGATTAAGGTAGAAAGGTTTGGGCAAATTAGGGGCGACAGAATGATCATGGAGGCTTCTTGCGAAGAAAATTTTTCAAATTCAAACAAGTGTGGATTTAACTATGCTTCAACTCCAAGCAGCTTACTATAGCAATGAATAGTGAATAATCTTCATGGACATTTAAACAAAGCATTTTCCTTCTAAGGCGAATTTCAATATCGATGGATCTTAATCGATGATATATCCACTTCAATACCAACTTAATTCCGACAAGCAATATACAATGTAGACTTAGTAACCATGAAAATGAAGAGAATTTAGAACAACTAAAATCTACCTGAATCCTCAATGAGACACCCTGAAGCTGTGATTTTAGCTTATAGAACTTTTCGACTTGATGCCTCGTCCTGATCAGATCCTTGGCCATCACTCTCACAGCTCCCTGACATCAAAAACAGCATTAGTGAAAAAAACCCCAATGCAAGCGGATTCATTGACTCGATAAACCCCAAGTAATTTTCCTAACAAAGGGTAATCACAAATGGCAAGTAGACGCCTCTAAAAGGCATGACTAATAAGTAATAACCAAGAAAAACTCATGAATAAGGGAGTAATTTGCAGAAACATAAAAGGAACGACAAAAAACAAACCATTTGTCCCTGCTTGGCACTTTTCTTGATTTCAACAATCAACTTCTTCTCTTGAGCTTGTAAGCCCTGCCTCTCTCTTTCTATCTCCCTGATTGATTTGTCCAGCATCCTCTTATTCTCCCGCAGAAGCTCTGAAATACATAAGCACAAATGATTCAGCTCTCACGATTACAGTACTTAAGTTGATAGCAATTGCTAAATGATATGATACACACGAAACTTTGCACAAGATATCCAGGGTCGGGATACATTACAAGGCTGGAACCCATATTCATAAATATGAATGAACTCAACAAAGTGTTTATATTACTTATATTGGATCCATCAAGAACTACCAATTACTAAAATACAACCCATCGAAAGTCCTGGAGTGACTACTACTTTCGACAAACCACGTTGCAACCATAAATTCAAGTCATGAAGGATCTCGACCTATATAAAAAGTACTCATTATCCATACAAGACACGGAAAAAAAACAACACCAAAAAACATCACAACCAACAAAAACGAAGTATCCAAGGCCTTAAACTAACATCTATGACCTTAAAGAGTGTCAAATCCAAGTATCCAACAAGCAGGAACAACAAAGGATCTCTCTTCATCATGGTTTGCTGAATCGTACTAAACCGATCGGTTCAGGAGTGAATCGGACTAAACCGACCGGTTCAGGAGTGAACCGGACTAAACCGATCGATTCAGGGGTGAATCAGACCGACTTTTGGGAAACCGGTTCCGATTCATAGGTTGAATCGGTGGTTCATCAGAACCGATCCTGATTCGGTTGAATCGGCCGGTTTAATTAACGATTCACCTGATTTACCCTCTGAATCGGCTGGTTCAATCCTGATTCGATTGGTTCGGTTAGTATAGCTCAAAATATGCTTTTCCCCTTCTTTTTTATGTTTTGTTTCCATTTTTTCACATGCTTGTATAACATATGAATAAGCACATTGCAGGTATAACTCGTCATTTTTTCCCAAGAAGCCCATTTTTTATTAAAGGCGCGGGTCATTCTTTCTTTTATTGTTTTAGTCCTTTTGGATATCATAGTGACACTCATTAACAGTTATTTTGTGTTTATGCTCATCGATTGTAGTGTTTGGCTCCTTGTAATGATTATTGATTATTCTATAATAAATTTATGCTCATTTTCCACACACAAAAAAAAAAAAGAAAGAAAGAAAGGAAAAAAAACCGATTCAGTTTGGCCTGAACCGATGAACCGAACCATTTTTGGAAATTCCAAATCCAGTTCTGATTCCGGTTCTGCAAATCTTGCTCTTCATTAGTCCTCGTTTGCTTCAAAAAATCAGAAACCACAACAGGATTCAAATACCATCAAGCCATACACAAGCTGCAATGAAATACTATTGTCACCCTGTCGTCCAATGATTCAACTTCCCATTTAGACGAATCAGTACTACGTAACATCTTAGCTTCACAAGAATAATCCCCCAAAACACAAGAAATTTGCAACCCTCATCTGCCCAAAGGTGAGAGTTTCACTTACTCTTATCAAGTCAATATCTTACATCGTATTCCACATCCAACCAACACCATACCCAACCCAAGCGCGATTCGCAACGAAAATATCCTAAAATTTAAGTCACAAGTAGCGTTCCGCATACCGAAACCTGCATCACACGGCTCCTCTACCACTCATGCCCAAAACCCTAACCACAAAATCACACAACAATCTCAGCCCCATCCTAATCATAATCCACCACATCCAATGTCACAAAAAAAACCATCCACTCAAAAACCCTAAACTTCCATCAACCAACTCAATTCAAATCACAAAACCTTAAAGTCACACTCTAATCAGCCAAATCACATCCCTCGACACACGAAATCCCAAAACACCAAAACCCCACTCATCCAATCACAAATCACACGAAAACCCAGTTACAAAATCACATAAAAACTCTAACCTGCGGGTGTTTTCCTCTTGCCGAATATGAAACTCATCTTCGCCCAGTTCCGATCCCAACCCGACCCGAGTCAAATAAATCTAAACCTAATTGGAATCGATCACAGAATCGTCGATTAATCGGCAAAGGGTGTTTGATTCAATTGAGATTATGGTGATTTTGATGAAGAGGTGAAGCAATGGGGTTTGAATTGATCGTGTGTGGTCAGGATGCGATGAGGGCCGTTGGATTTGTGGGGGGTTGATGACGTGGAGAAGATCGAACGGATGGTGAATTTTGTAAGTTTGGAGGGTTGGGACTTTTATAAGACATTGCGTCAAGGGTAACTTGATACAACTTTACGGATTTGGAGATGAAAGATGCGATAGAAAGATAGTTTCGTTTTGACCCAAAAAAAAAAATAGAAAACAAAATAAAGGTTTTGTATCACACAAAATATATAATGATGCACCTAACCTTCTGACTACTATATTGGATTAACGTTATATTACTGAGTTTAATTTTTGTAACCATATGTCTTATTAAAAAGGGTCTCTACATTGCATCCTTAAATCCATCATTTTTTTTTTTTTGATGAAATTAAATCTATCATTTGAATGTTGTGCTATAAGATGTATTTTCTGCTGATCCATCTCTTTAGTATTTCCTGGATGTGAGGTCAGTTTGGTTCTTCTCGCAAGCGGTAGCTTCACATTGATGGCTAAAGCGATCCGTGAAAGCATGTAGCGTAAGCAAACTCTGGACTCTGGGTCACCTTAGTCCAATGGTTGACGACACATGGCTTGGATTCCACGACGGAATGTCCGGTTCATATTCACGAAATTTGACATAGACTTGATGAGAAATTCACTTAGAATCCTATTTGTAAGATCCGAATCGACTCATATAATGGAAAGCTAGAGTTTGTTAGAAAACAATCAATTACTCCTCTCCCCATGTGTAATTGATCTCAATCATCCTTAGCTAAAAGTTATCCTTATCTAGCTCATAGTGGATTCTTATCCTATAAAGTGATGATATTGAGATAAGTTGAAGATTTCTAAAGATAGAAAAGCTTTTACACCATAAGCTTAGATTGTCAAGATTAGACTAAGTGACCTATAAATATGATCATTTTACAAGCTTACTCCAATCATATGAGCGGAACACCCAGAGTCAACGATCCAATCATCATTATAGTTGATCAGCTTTTCACTTATGACGGTAAGTGTCAGTTCCTTCATTAATTTCATCGACCGCTACATCTTCTATAATAAGTGAAGCTTGAAAATCCGATTCATCTTCGCTCAGAGGTTGAAATAGCGGTGTTATCTTTCTCTTGCTTATGTCAGCAATCTCGAGCACAATGCCCCTTCTTGTCACAATTGTAACACTCCTCATTGCGATGTTGATTCCTCCGATCATCGTCGCGTCGTGGTGGTTGAGGTCCCCCTTGTTGTGAGCTCTTCCATGATTAACATCCTTGAGAAGTGCCCGGCTTTCTCTTCGACTTGTCACCGTCGTCTTTACTCAACGAGGAAACATTTCTCTTCTGAAAACTTCCTCTCTTGTTGTTAAAAAGAGCCTTTTTTGTTTTGTTTTAGAAACACTTCAGACATCTGTTTCTCCAGAGCCTTTTGGTTTGTCAGTATACTCTCTAACTCATCCACAAAACAATTAACTACTCCTCTCCCCACATATAATTGATCTCAATCATCCTTAACTAGAAGGTTATCCTTATCTAGATAATAGTGGATTCTTATCTTATAAAGTGGTGGTCTTGAGCTAAGTTGAAGATTTCTAAAGATAAGAAAGCTTTTACTCCTAAAGCTTAGATTGCCAAGATTAGACTAAATGGCCTATAAAAATGATCATCTTACAAGCTTAATACGTACAGTAAAAATAATCTCAAGTAATTTTGTAAAGAGTTTGCTTCTCTTCTTTTCATTGTTCCACTTCTTTTCTTTGTTTCAATAAAATTAATGGTATGTTATTTGAGTGTTAAATATATTGTGAAAACGTGAGATTTACTTTGATACGATCCTCGAATACTTTATCCGAATTTGATGTTTATTTTATAAGTGTCTAATATCGATTATTAATTCGACAGAGTTGATCCCATCCATTCTATTTGTTCAATATTACTAAGGATGAGATCTGTTTAATCGCTGTTGGGATTTATATATGCTTAAGCCATTAGTTAGTTTATTGATAGATTGATTAGGGAAACAGAATCTGCAATTGCACGCCTTCAGATTCTCAAGGACACAAGCCTCTACTACTACAGTGCTGCCCTTTCGAGTTCTGAACGGAACTAAATAGAAATGCTGATGCCGTGATGCGATATTGACTCCGTAAAAATTCAAGTTCTACATGTATTTTATAGGCATGACAGGACGATCAACAAATAACAACAGCACCTGTGCACAAGTTGCTCGTGCATGTTTTCCTCGTTCACCTCGATGTTAAACGAAATGGTGCGAGGTTATATATGTAATGATTATTCGAATGAAAGTGCAGATCTGAAGCATCTGAACGAAGTATATAGAAGTACAAAAAGCACCAGAGGCTGAAGGTGATATGAAGCAATTAACTATAGAGGGGTGCGTGGCCGATTCTAACAAGCTTCCATGTGATGATCTTATATTATTGGAATGGACAATTAGAGTAACAAAGTATCTTAATGGGAAGAGATAGCCAAAGGTCAATCCTGAAATGTCATGCCAGTTGTGTGGGTTTCATCATCTTTGTTGTTTGGACCGTCTGGTTCTTTGCCAATGTATGTAATTCACCAAACCTTGTCGTCGTCTCTATCCGTTGCCATTATAAACTAAGCCGAGCCATGATAAATATATGAAAATGACGTTTGATTGTATTGTAACATAAATCAAAATTTCATATCGAGAAATTTATGAATCATGGTGAGAGAGTCTATAAAACATTTGATTGTAATACAATGTAAATCAAAATTTATACAAAATTAAACGGTTATATTTATATTTAGACGGAAGAAACATATGATAGACTTTTGAGTGTCTATAACCATTGTCAAGGAACATATTCTATATAATAAAAAATCCCAATTAACATTAGAAAATTTATTATGGACAATGAGAACATTGATTCATCATATATCGAATGATAAATAAGTTCGAACTGATCATAAAAATCTCAATATGGATCTTAAAAATCATAACTATGATAGAAAACTATGCAGTATTATTTAGAAAATAAAAATGAAAATATTGATTCACTTATGATGTACATGTGTTACAAGCCCATTTGGAAACCAACTGTGTCATGACTTGATTTGTGTTTCCTGCCAATCCAACATTGCGTTCAGGCGGTAGTTGACTAAACAAAATTCTCACCTTTTAACATCATCTCTCTTCTCTTGGCCTCATTTTGCTTTTTTTTTTTCCCGTTTCTTTTCAAGTAGAATTAAGAGATTTGAATTGTGGAATCATTTTAAAAAAAGAAAATAAAATAAATTTATGAGGCTCATATACAAGCAAAAAGCACAGCAAAGCGCATGCAGAACAGCAATTGTCTGATATTTGCTGCTGTTTTGGCTACTTATAGTTCCTAAGTCAATTCTGCTGCTTATTAGTACTAATTAAATGTGGTTAGCGTTGGCTATCGCTATGGCTAGCTCACTTAATGAGAGGCTAACCCAAAGCTCAAAAGGCTAGCTAGGCACTTTGTACTATGCTTAAAGACTTTCAATTAATTAATGCCTTTTTGGATGATATTAGAGGAATTCATATTACATCCGGTAGATATATACTTTCCACATTATCTTGCACCCATTACCCTAATCTTCCCCACCCACAAAAAATTACTCCCTTCATTTTAATTTAATTAAAACGTTTTTTTTTCAGTCCCAAAATAAATGAGTCTTTTTTTTTGTAACCTTTTAACATTAAAAAAAAATAAAAAACAATTTCATATGTTATCATATAACTACTAACTCCTTTGTTAACTGTTTCAGTAAATTTCACTACAAAAAAAAAAAATATAATTTTTTTCATCAAAATCCAAACAAATTTAACATATGCATAAATTTTCGTATCATATCAAAATGTTTCGATTAAAATGGGACGGAGGGAATACATCATTTCCTTATCTGGAGACTTTTTTGATTTGATCTTAAAATTAATTATGTTTTTCATTAATTGTTATTATTTTCTCTCCATCAATCAAATTTATTAAAAAAATATACTAGGAGGATGTACACCCCGAGGTGCACTTAATACCTTATTAGATAGTGGGAGAGAGTTTATCAATATAAACAATGGATTTAGGAAATATGTGTCATGACATAATTGTGTCTAATAACAAATGAATGATTGAGATTAAAATAATGCAAATCAAGGGTTAAGATTAGAATGTTATTCTCTCCGTCCCAGATAAATTACGACACATTATTATAAAAAAACGTCCCATTACAACAATCTTATTTTAGGCAACTTTAAAATGTCAAAAATCACAAACTCTTCCTATTTTATAACACATCATTTTCTCTCTCATTATTTTTTTTTTCTCTCCATCCACTCATAATTTTTCCACTCACTCATAAAGGTATAAAGATAAAACATCATAAAGTCAATGTATTCATTAATAATTATGTCAAATCAACACATCGTAATTTATCTTGGACTGAAACAGTATCTTTTAATCTCAACCATTCATTTTTCATCATATAATCTCAACCATTCATTTTTCATCATATAATCTTAACCATTCATTTTTCATTAGACGCATTTATGTTATAGTGCATACTCCTTTTTCCATAAACAATAACTTAAGTTAGAAAATAATATACTGTAGCGTTATTTTACATTTGTGATACTCTATCCATTCCACAATATTTATAACATTTTTTGTTTCTAAATTTTTCAAAATATTGTGTTATTTTTTTTTTTTTAAGACTTACAACAAATGTCAAATTATTATATTGTACTCTACCAATTCATCTCTTACTATTGTAGTAAAGCTCAATATCATTAAAAAAAATAGAGAGAATTCTTGATAGATACGTGTAAAACCTCAGAAAATTGAGATCAAATAAATGTAAAAATTATGATCGAATAATAGTTTATAAATTAATAAACGTAACAAAATATGCGTTTTTTCGTTTATAATAAATTAAAAATGAGAAGCGAATCTCGTTTAAAAGTCTTGAGACGCAACGTACGCTCATAATTTTAAAACTCGTGACGAAATTAGTATAACTTTTTTAACGGAAAAATATGAAAAATTATATGTTAAATAACAATATAATTTTTCAAGCGAAACGATAAATTTGGATTGGCGGATATGGGAGGTACGGGGTTAATTAATACTGCGATTAAACGAATCGGGGACGATATTATAAGGACCCGAAAAATCCGATAAAATTTAATTTCACGATAATTAACGTGAATAGTAAATTATCGTGGTTATAATTTATTTTGCGGGGTTAAAATGGTTGTTTGACTATATAATAGGAAATGAATACAAAATAAGGATTAAATGTAACCCTAATATGCAAAAACGGAAAAAATACGAACTTAATTCAAAAACATCGTATTTATACGAAAATGACTTAAATCTAATTTTGTCACTTATTTTCCTTTATATTCCACTTAGATTAAAATAATATTCTACTAAAACCGACTAAATAAGCACTAACTTTTCACTTAAATTATTTTAGTTATTTTAATTATCTATATATACAAGTCATTTCCTTCCTCTAAAAATTTTGTAAAAAAACACAATCAAACACCATTCCATATCAAATTATACTTAGATAAGGGAAGAGAGGAATGAGACATTTAAGGATAGGAGACGAAGCTTGGTGAAAAGACGAATATGATGAGAATCCGTTACCACCATTGAGAGTAGGTAATCCTCTTGGTTAGAGATTTTATGAAAAATTATACACTCTTTAATAAATCATGATATTAATATATGTTGAATCCTCATATGTCTAGTTTCTATCAAAGTTAATAAATCATGATTTGAAATTGAGAATCTTAAATTATAAATCAAAGCGTGCAGATATGTTAATCTATAATAACTGATTACAAAGATGAATTTGTTGGTATATATAAAATTACATAGGAGGTTTTAAAAGACAACACTTATATCAATGAAAAGGTAGGGAAGTCTAATTTTCAGAACAGTTTACCAATAATTATTTGAAGTTGTATGTAGAGAGTTATGACGTAATTAATTAAATAAGGTCAAACTGTCCGAACTGGCAGAAAATATAAACTTGAACTAATTAACTGCTATTATTGATAAGGTTTTATGATGAAAACTTTATGTCACTGGAAAGATCATGAAGTGTGGTTCCTGTTGAATTTTAAGGAATAATTTTTTGAGTTGTATACAATAATTTATAGATTTAAATACGACACAAGGTCAAGATGGACCGAACCTAGGATATTCGTTCCAAACGCCGGGAAGCTCACTTCAAAGGCAGGAATGTTCATTCCAGAGACCGGGACACCCATTCCAGACACCGAGACACCCGTTTCAGAGGTCGGAATGTCATCTCAGAACCTTCTGGACCGAGAATGATCATTTTGACCTCAAAACAACTTCAAATATTCACGAATAGCACTAATGGTTTTGCACGAAGTACGAATAAACATGTTTAACACTGTAACGCGAACAAACAAATATACTAATATGTGGATCATATCATGTTATAGGACCTGGAGATTCCATCCGTTGAGACGTAAAGAACAAGTTGAGCGTGCGTGTGAGGAAGCGGCAATAAGAAGGTAATGTTTAGATTCCTGGTATGGATGACGATACATGTTAATATACTAGTTGTATATTAACGCGTGATGGGTAGTTTTGCCATGTGCGCTGTGTTTAGTTGTGCTGTGTTATGTTTGTATTTCCGTGTTATTGTATGATTGAATGGTAGCGCTTGTAGCTTATCGTAGTTCATGGTAACCTAACCCTGATAGTCTTAATGCTAGGGTTTGGGTAGGTTTTTTTTCCGTTAATCCGTACGCTATATAATTATGATAAAGATAAGTGTTAAGTTTATAAGATTTGGTATACGATAATGGATAAAGATTAGTGTTAATACAGATTAATCCTATAAATGATGTCATGTTAAAAATGAACATGTAAAATGAGAATGAATTCATGAGAGTTGAGGTTAAACTTCGAGTTTGTTAATCCTATTGAGTTGTTACACTGTGACTTGGAGAAGATGTCATGTTAAACTGTACAGGGATGAGTAGTT